>SAUA01000143.1:0-81720 GCA_004335185.1 Phoma sp. RAV-16-625
GGATGGGGGCGGTGGCGGTGGAGGCGGTGGTGGTGGTGGCTGCTAAGGGGAGAGAGGTTGTTCCTGAGGGGGAAGAGGTTGTTGTGTATTGGGGTCTGGTTGAGGTGTTTTGGCGTTATGAGTTTTTTTGGGTTGGGGGTTTGTAGGGTGTGATTTAGTATACCCTTGGCGGCCTGCAGCAGTTTTTGAATGCATCTACACAATCTCCATTTGTGCTATTGGGGGTTTAGGGGTCGGTTGTATCTTATGAAGTAGTCTGCAAATGTCGTCTGCCACTGTAGTCTACCATCGTGATCTACCGCCGTTGTATCGCCTGTGAATTCTACCCCGGGAATTCTACCATAGCCAACTCCTTCGTCATGCCTTGTTGAATGAATGCTACCTTTTCGTGTGTGGCCTTCCATCTTCATTAGTCGTTGTTCGTGTCTCGTAAATCGTAAATCGTAGGATCGGACGTAGTGTTGAGATGCAGCCCGGAGGACTTCCATGTTGCGTCTTTACAACCGTAGCTTTCGGCACATAGGTGTGTCGTGCTCAGAATTTGTCCCTGCCATTCTTCATCGTCCCTTTGCCGTCGCTGAAAACATGACACCTCTTCGTTCCAAGCGGGCCCTTGATCTTGACACTAACGACCCACTCTGGCTTTGTAGAATCGAAGTGAGACTGATGTACAGCTTCACCTTCCCTGTCCCTATGTGGTGATGAGCCGTATCAATCAATCTGGATACATGATACTTACATGATCTGAATCGACTCCAACGGTACCCCCATCGTCTGTATACATGTTCTTAGTAGTGTCAGATATTCTTGTGAAGCCCTGTACCAACTATCTCAGCGTCGCCGCCTGGGCTACCGAAGTCTTCGACGGACCAGAGCCATGGTTTCGGTAGTTTCTTGCGGTCAAGACCAAGCCATTGCACAAGGGTCCTTGCCGTGGAAGAGAATGAGTGGATATTCTTAATCTTGAGAACCTAAGTAGTCTCTTAGTGAGAACCGTCTCTGAAGGCTGACAGGCTCAGCATGCAAATAGAAGGTGGACTGAGTAGATAAGTAGGGCGGCGCAAACTCACAGATTTCCACGAGTGAGTCTCTGGGTTGGGTAGAGTGAGCAATCAGGGATACCTCTTTGGGCGCAAAGTTGAGCAATCAGGGATATCTCTTTGGGCGCAAAGTTGAGAGAAACTGTACTGCAACAAGAAAGGATACACCCTTGGAAGTGTACATGCCATACTGAACGATCACCTGCCGCACAAGAGGGCCAATTCCACGGCTGGACCCCTTTCAGGCAACAGACAAACAATACCTGCCCCTGTCGAGCGTGAAGTAGCGAGTGGGGCTCGCGGAGGCGCGCGCCGGAGTGCTCGAACTCCCCCCAATCCACAAGCTGCACAAGATCAAGTGAGTTCGAACAGCAGAGAAACGAGTGTGTTAAGATGAACGAGGCAACCTATTGTAGCCAAGCCAATTCTCAATGTAGAGAATGCGGTTTCTATGGCGTCGTAGCTTTGCACGAGATGAAGTACAGATATAGAGTTGTATATCAACTGTCGACAACATCGAGCAAGACGGGAAGCTCACATAATCATTATCCGTTATCTGTGCGAAAGCACCTTGTCAGGGAGATTTTACCATCTCACTTCCCAAGTGAAGTGAATGTAACCTGCTGAGTCAGCCTTGAAATGCGTTTGCTCACCACATCTGCCTTCTCTGACCCTGACTTCGTTATCGACTCTTCCCCGCGCGACTTTTCCAAAGCTCCATTGCGAACCTCGTATCGCCTCACAGTCAAATATACTCCATGAATCTGATTTCAAGGTATATCAAGAGCTTATTCCGCAGGGCGCCATGGCCTCGGCTCACCTTTCCCACTACCGGCTTCGAAACAATCAGCAATGATTACATTGTGGAGGAGGAGAAGTTCAAACATTTCTGTGAAGATGTCTTCTATCCTGTTCATATAGGCGAGGTCTTCGCCACTCGCTACCAGGTCGTGGGCAAGCTTGGTTTCGGTGTTACCTCCACAGTGTGGCTAGCCCGCGATCTTCCGTGAGTTGTAAATAGCCCTTCCGACCCTACCCTACTGATCAAGCCTAGGAATCGAGCATACACTGCGCTGAAAGTCCACACTCGGGATCGACGCGATTATGAGGAGTTCGAGACGTACAAGGCCTTAAGCGAAGCCAACCCAAAGCACCCCGGGTACCGCCACATCAGAACCGCTCAAGACAAGTTCACAATCCCAAGAGCAGGAGGCGACCATTTTTGCCTTGTTCAGAAGCCCATGGGTGACAGTTTGAAGGATATGCTCAAGCGTAATCCAAGCCATCGGTTCACAACAGACATGCTCAGAATGTCACTCATCCAGCTCTTACTCGCGCTAGACTACGTCCATTCTGAGTGCAATTTAGTACACACAGGTCGGTCTGATTTGTCTAAAATAAACAGCCTGCAACTGACACACGTCAGATATCAAACTCGACAACATCTTCTTCGAAACAAGCGTCGATAGCATATTCGAGGATTTTGTCAGGTGGGAAATGCTTCACCCTGTTGTCCGCAAGACTGGTGAGCACCCGGTGTATGGGTCTCGAGGTTTCAGATGCTCGAAGGCTATCGGAGGACTTGTACTCGGAGACTTCGGCGCCGCCACACGAGGTGACGAGACGCAGTCGCACACGGTCCAGCCAACCCAACTACGTTGTCCGGAGGTGCTGCTTGGTATGAACTGGAGCTACCCGGCCGATATTTGGAATCTTGGTGTCATGGTGAGTCTCTCAATCACATACACAGATTATTGCTGACGGAGTAGATATGGATGTTCTACGAAGACAGTCTCTTGTTCCGTGGTGAGCATCCCGATGGAAGTGGATACAGAACAGCAGCCCATATAGCGGAGGTGATCGCGATGCTCGGGCCACCTCCTTTGGAGATGCTGGCACAAAGCCCAAATAAGGAAGAATTCTTCGATGACAAAGGTACACCCTGTGAACGCCGCTTTTCGTGCGTAAGACAGAGCTAACGTTGCTTCTCCTCAGACCAATGGATCGCCGATGTTCCCATTCCAAAGAATCGGAGCCTGGAGAGCAGTGAGGAGAATTTGACAGGTCAGGAACAAGAAGACTTTCTGTGCTTTGTACGGTGTATGCTGCGTTGGAAGCCAGAAGACCGCATGACTGCAAAACAGTTGCTTGACCACCCGTGGCTCAAAGCTCAAGACTGGGGCGTAAAGTGGTGATTTTGACCCTTACGTTCGCTCACCCATGTCCGAGAGGCGGGGCTTCACGCTCTCACCGAAAGCACAGAAAGGGAAGGGGAGTCGTTGCGAGTTATGAAGTGGAGGCCTAGTTATGCTGCCACTTTGGCTTGACTCAAGTGTGAAGTTCTGCGAGACTAACCGCAAGTGGAAAAGCGCAAGGGGTCCTGCGAGAACGTCAGTTATCGTTTGCCGTCTCCCTTTGTGCCAGTCAACACCAAAAAGCACAGTCTATGAACAAAATAGAATGACCAAAGACCCTAACGCAATATCTTGAATCGAAATCCCCCGAATGCGCTCAAAGTGGATGCAGCTACACCGCATAGGGCATGGCGTGTCGGCAATCCCGCCAGATCCAATCTCCACAACCTAAAGTCTAGAGCTGAAGATGGGTCTATCGTGAACTGTAGACTGCCAGCTTTAAGCTCAGCCAAAATGCACGGGCAAGACGCTCATGGTACGAGACCGCACAGGAGACAACTGGGCTGTGAGTATATGAAGAGGAGGTAAGCCTCTCCATTGCAAAATGTGCAGCATTCATTCTTTAGCTGTCCAGCTCCAAGTCAATCACTATCGTCAAGACACCTCCACTCTTTAGGTGATCATCTCGTTATCCTCATACTTAATACTCTAATCATAATGTTCCCCCGCTCTCTTATCTTGTTGGCTTCGGCTGGTGCAGCCGTTGCGCAACTGGCGCCCGAATGCGAGCACGTTGCGGACGTGGCTGCACTTCTGCAAGCCAACGACGGCAAGGCTTACTGTTCCTCCATCCTCAGCGTCGGTACTGTTACCGACACTGTTGTTGAGTCTGCCACTGCCACGGAGACCACAACGATCACCACCCCCAGCCAGGTCACCCTCAGCATGACCACTACTCAGACTGACACTGTGAGCAGTGGCACTGTAACGGAGACTGCTCCTACTGCCACTGCTACCACTACTATTACGGAGTCTACGACGGTCTATTCTTGCACCACCGAGGTCGCTCGTCGTGGCCTTGAGGCTCAGTCGACCTCCTGCACCAAGAGCAAGACTACCTCCACCCCTACGCCTGTCCAACCCTCCACTTCTTGCACGAAGAGCAAGACCTCGACGACTCCTCCTCCAGTCAAGGCTTCTACTTCCTGCACTTCTAGCCAGCATGCTACGGCTGCCTATGGTGCTTCGCAGGCCCCTGCCCACTCGCAGCCTGCTGCTTCCAGCGCTCAGGCTGGGTACTACGCTCCTGGCTCTTCCCATGCTGCATACTCATCTCTGCCTACCTACGGTGACTCTTCAGCTCCTGCTTATCCCGAGTCCACTCCCGCGGGCTACTCCTCGCAATACTCCCAGGAGTCGAGCTCTGCTGCCTACCCTGCTTCTACTCCGGATGTATACTCCTCTGTCTATTACGACGCCTACCCCGAGGCGTCTTCAGCCACATACGAGGAATCTTCTTCCCAGTACTACTCCGCTTCCTCTCTCGAGGCGTACCCGGTGTCTACACCTGAGGCTTACCCGCTGACCTCCAGCGTTTACGAGCAAATTAGCTCTTCGCTTGCGTACCTCACGCTCTCAAGCTACTCTGAGTACCCTGTGGAGTCTGTCTACTCCTCTGTCTACTCCTCAAGCGAGATCATCACCTCTAGCGAGATGTCCTCTGAGATCTACACTCCATCTCCTACTCCTACTCCTACCCCTACCCCGGCCCCGTCCTGCGACACTGCTCCTACGGCTGTCCAGACGTTCGGCTGTGACACCGTATCTGCAGCATGCGGCTGCTTGGGACTGGCATCGGCCACCGCTCATGTCACCACCACCACTACTCTGACCGAGGCTGCGTACATCACTGAAGCCGTGCTCTTCACCACCACCACGGAACTCACTGAGACCGTCTTCACTACCGTACCTGCCACCACCGAGACTGTCACTCCATCTGTTACTGTCACCGACACAGCCACCGCCACAGCCACCGTCTGCCCTTGCTCTGGCGCGACCTCCTCCCTCTGCGGCACGACCCCTGATACATGCAGGGACCTGCAGACCGACATTAGCAACTGCGGCACCTGCGGCAACACCTGCGGAACGGGCGAGACCTGCAGCGCCGGCAAATGCGCGAAGCCCGCGGTCCCCGAGACACCCAGCTGTGCAGCTTCTAAGTGTAGCAACTACATCAGATGCAGTACCGCTGGAAACTGTCTCTGCGTTACTACCGCTACTGGAAAGGGTGTCTGCGTTAAGAGCACCACGCAGTGCGGCAGCGCGACCTGCGCTGCCGACTCAGACTGTGCTGGTGAGCAGGTGTGCGCTGTTGGCACGTGCTGCGGAAGGAACATCTGTATTTCTCCCTCGAACGTGTGCGAGAACTCTAGCACACCGATCAAGATGTTCAGGAGAAGGACTTGGGACGGTAAGACTGTTGGTGGAGGTATTTAAGGGAAGTTGAATGGTGGCGGGAAGGAGCAAGTGTGGTTGAAGGGACTGTGAATATACTGGTAGAAAATGTAAAAAAAATCATATTCAGGCTACGCTTGTCTTGCTTTCATCTCATGATATGATCGTTGAGTACTGCACCTGAGAGTTGCCGACGAGCCACTTGCCAGTCACGCTTCTGCGCAAACACCAGCTGCAACTGACTACATAACCCTAGGAAATTTTTATAAACTTATTCACGTACTTCTTAGATAAGTCCCAGGACCTCTGAAAAGTTTTAAAGTTCTAGCTCCAGATTTGTGTATACGGCGTTGGTTAAAAGTTGTTTAGTGCACAGAGGTAGCTCGTCGACGGCTCTCAGGTGCAGTATTCAGATTTCCTTACCTGATTCACTCCTCGGCGAACCGAACAAAGAATCGAAATCATCGTCATCATCTCCAGCATCCTCCATACTTACCTCTTCCTTCATCTCCGCCTTCCCACCTTCCTCATAGCTACCGTTCTGCTTTGTGGCACCACCAACATCATCATCAGACTCAACATCACCTACCATTGTGGTCCCACGAGGGCTAACTATCACATCTCCGTCTTCCCTAGACGAGGCCACTTTGCGCCTTTTGCCCTCAAACGAAAGATCTAACCAGACTGGTGGAGCGGGAGACCCAGGCTTATTTTCCCCTTCCCTTACAGCGCGCACGTCAGCCCTGATCCTGCGTTTCAGCGACGAGGAAGGGTTTTCTTGGTCGGGCTCCGCTTTGGGCTGCGGGTCTGCTTCGCGCTTACGTTTCTTCGTCTCGGTACTCGCTGTCTTGCTATTCGGCTTGTCTGTGGTCAGTTGAACTTGACTCACTGCGCTGTCTTTGAGGGTGCTGGCTGTGGTGGAAGGGTTTGACTTGTGTGCCTTGCTGTTCTTTACTTCTGGCTTTTTGGTTTGATTGACGGTCTTTGAGTCAGCTTTGGTAGCAGCTTTAACCGCAAGATGGTCTACTATCGACACTTTTGGTCTCGGTATCTTCTTAGGCGTTTTCATCTTGTTAGCTTTCGTGCTAGCCTTGTGTGCTTTCACGTTGTCCGATTCTTCAGACGAATCTTCGACGACAGGGCGTGCGCGTCGCTTGGTGGTGGCCCTCTTCTGTTTCTTTGCCGGGGGTGGGGGGATTCGATCATCAGAGCCTTCAGTCGCAGACTCGGTAGCTGGCCGCTTTGTTCCTGTAGACTCTTTCTGCGTGGTTTTTACGGGTTTCTTGTTGCTGGGAGGGGTGTGGGGAGAGAGGTCTTCAAGGGCCTCTTCGATGGCGTTCGCGAGGGCATCGTCTGTTTCGTCCTCTTCGACCGCTCCTCCTGCCTTCTCTTTCTCTGCAGCTAGTCGTGACAGCCTTTCCTTCTGGTCCTTCTCTGCCTGTTCTAACTTTTTAGCTTCTTGTTCTTGAGCAGCCTTGATAAGACGCAACGCCTTTCGCTCTGCCTCACTGAGATGCGGTGTGGCTACCACCTGTTTGGGATTTGACTTCCCAGGTTTCTCTTTAAGACCCTTTTCGCGCTTGTGCTTATCTGCATGAGCCTTTTGTGCTCGTGTTTGCTCACTCGCTTTTCTTTCTATCCTCTTCTGGTCGGCAGCCCTGGACCGAGCCTGCTCTTCCATCAGCTTGCCGAGCCGGGATACTTCGGCCTCTTTCCTCGCTGTATTCAGAGTTTTCCCAACAGTCTGTGCGACCTTCTTACCCTTTCCACCACTCTCACCCTTACTCATCTTCTCTTCGTCGTTGTTTTTGTCCACATAACCTACAAGCGAAAGATACAAGTCGCGCACCGCATGGAGGACCTTGTGAAATTGTGGGCTCTCCATATGCTGACGGTGTTCGAATTCCTGCATCATACCCTCTGCCAGATCAGACAAAAAATCTAAAGGTTTCATAAGAACACACTGTTCGTGATTCCCTACTCCGTTGTTGAAGAGGGCAGTATTTTCTTGGGAACCAAACTTTACCAGGCGCCAAGTTTCATTGCGATTGATAGGGTCAGAGTCTGACCAGTAGCAGACCAGGCCAATGTGCTGTTCCTTACATAGAAATGTGGCGGTAATCAAAGTGTTACCGGCATCTCCGATACCTTCCCCATGCTTGTCGAGCTCATCTTGCTTGTCGTTTGCGCGGCCGTCGGCGACTGGCTGGGTTGGCGCTTGTGGCTTTCGTCTTTAGTAATAATTTACTTCCTTTCGTCGTCTGAACTTTTGGAACTTTTGGAATATCGCTTACGCCCGTTCGTGCTTCTTTCAAAAGGTCTGCGAGCGCCATTCTGTGAGACTGTGGAGGTGGAGGTGGAGGTGGAGGCGGTGGTGTGGGTGGTGAAGGGGGTCGTGCTTCTCCAGGGTTGTTGTCTGCAGGAGTGAGCGGAGTGACAGCTTTCATACTTTTGATTTCGATTCGTCGCCCGTCAGCAGTTCTGCGAGATTTCTTCGGCGCCTTCCACTTTGTGAACGCATAGCGTATCTCCTTGCCCGCCATTTTTGGATAGGTGTGAGTTTCGGCAGTATGCTGATGTGATGATTGAGATATATCAGCGTAGATTGATGCCTGTCAGTGGAGGAGCACAAATAGTTGTGTTAGAGATATGGTGGTGACTTGTAGGACCTGGACTTTTGGCGTATACGAGCAGTCTCAAAGAGAAGAGGCAAACAATGCGCCTTGTGCCACATGTTCTGTTACTTTCTATGATTAGTAGCATGAGACAATGGCATTGTGCATCTCCGACTCCCAGGACACGTCGAATAAAGGGAGCAGGTGAGATCACTGTGGACGGGTACGAACAAAGTCCACACGGGAGCGGTTGCATCGATATAAGCGACTGGCAAAGTCAGCTAATCTCTAGAATAAACCTCGAATAGCATCAAAAAGAAACGATCGTTATTAGATATTTCTGAAAAACCAGTTCCGCTGCCGCACAGACGGAGGTCTAGGTCTCGATCGTGAATTCACTCGCTCAAAGATGCCGTTAGACATCCTTTCTCAAACGCCTACCCACTCTAAAAGATGCTAAATGTGGTTGTCAAATGCTTATGCGTAAGCCGTACATGAACAGAAGCTGAACAAGAAACCCTAATGCCCACCAAAAAATATGTCGGATTCAATCCAACAGTGCCGCAGCTGTAATAAAGCTATATCGCAAGCCAGCATTCGCCTCATTTGAATCGTACATTGTATCTGGGGATACTCCTACGCCTTGAGGCTGTCGCGCATGCTCTGGCTGCTGGAGCTGACTGGCACATTCGAGACAGGTAGCACAGACTTGGCCTTGGCCGCGGCGTTCTGTCGCACCTTGGCGAGAGCATAGACGATACCACTGATGAAACCGACGAAGATGGCGGAAACGCTGCCAAATGTGACGGGCGCATCGAAAAACACCAAGCCGCTGAGTGCGATAGGAAGCTTGTTGAGAGCACCGACCATGGAGTACGTCGTGGAGGTTGTGACTCGGACAGCCCAGGCGGACGTGTAGGAGATGAAGACGGAAGAGAGACCAGACAGGACCATAACGAAGATGACCGCGTTGCGCTGGTCGGCGGGGAAGTTCTTCTGAATGTTCGCAGGGGACCAGTCCTCGACGACGATGGACGCAATCAGCAGGATGGGGATGGTCAGGAGGTTGTTGTAGTACATGGCTAGGAGCCGTTAGCGAGTCTTGCGGCTGTGGCGGAATTGTACTTACTGTCGAAATCCTTGAAGTTGGTAAGCTTGATACGCTTCCTCATGCACAGGACGAAAGTTGCACTGCAGATGCAGTTGAACATCATCCACAGGTAGCCGGCGTGCAGGGTGGAGACTGCCTCACTCGCAGCCTCAGAGGCGTGTCCCATGCTGGAGAGCGCATGCTGAATGTCTGCCCAAGCTGCAATGATGGAGCTGAGAACCATCAGACCGAAGGAAAAGAGGGCCATAGGGGTGACGGAGCCGCCGAACCAGAGCACCTCGCCGTATGCGATCAGGATGATGGTCAGGTTCTTGAAGATGGTGTAGACGGGGATTGAGAGGAACTTGAGCGCCCAAGTGCTCGTGTAGATCATACCGATGAGAAGGAGGGCGATAGGGAACCCTGCCGGTGTTAGCCTACCGTATCTTCTCAAGACACATGCTTCCACATACATTTCTTGGCCTCATCAGAATTGAAATCACGGTACGTGATGATTCCCGAGGCTTTGCAGAAAGAGATGGCAACAACACAGACGACAGACTGCACGCAGAGCAGGAAGAAGTTGAGGTTGAAGTCGCGGCCGGACAAGACGTATTTGTTCGTCACTGTCATGAGAATCGAGGAGCCACAGTACGACAGGATGGCGACGACGGGGTTCTCTGTGATGGAGGTGCTGCCCTTGGAGGAGCGCGTCACTGGCGATGGCGCACGGGAGCCCTTCGCAGAGCTCATGCCGTAATCGTCGCTCTTCTTGTCGTCGGCCATGGCGAGGTAGTGAGAGGGGAATGCGCGCGGCTTGTCGTGGCGAGTGGGCGATCCAGAGGCGGCGGACTGGTGGAGATCTCTGATCGCAGGACGGGGGGCGGTGGTGATGATGTTGAGAAAAGGACAGAATCGAGAAAGAGTTACTCCACGGTGATGCGCAAGCCGCAAGGACGCGTACGAAAAGTGGAGCACCCCTGGCTTAAATTAGCTTACACCAGCAGCGCTCGTAACTGGTCGTCAGTGGCCCTGCACAACGGCTAACAGCCTCCTTTTCTTGTTGGAGCGCAGACTCTATCCTTGAGCCTCGCGCTACTCAACAATTTGTAACGACTAGCCTGACGCTTGATTGTGAACAGGAGAATGAAGCTTGCTGAACAAATGCACGTGACGTGCGCTAGTCCCTCACAGGATTCAGGGTCTCACAACTTTACGGGATATGCACACTCCCCTCACTTCGCTTGTGATATCAGTCCGAAAGAAACAACATGTCCCAACTGGATTCGAAAGTGGCCTCGGTCATCGACCGCGCTGCCAAGAACGACGAGTCGGACGAGGACGATTTGATTGCTCAGCTCGAAGATGATTCAGAACTGGATGCTTTCCGAGCACAACGCATACAACAGCTCCATGACGAATTCGACAAGGCCCGGCGACTGAAGGCTAGCGAGCACGGCACGTACTCGGAGATCAAAGACGAGAAAGCGCTGATGAACATCACGACCAGCACGAAAAACTGTGTTGTGCATTTCTTCAAGCCGGACTTCAACCGCTGCCGCATCATGGATACCCATCTCGAGGTGAGTGTTGTAATCAAGCTCAAGACACTACCATCCTGATCATCCTAAGTCACTTGCGCCTTCTCACTACGAAGCCCGTATACTGAAGATCAACGTCGATAACTGCCCGTTTTTGGTCACAAGACTAGGCGTTCAAGTGCTTCCCTGTGTCATTGCATTTGTTGACGGCATTGGCGCTGATCGCATTGTTGGCTTTGAAGGACTCGGGCGGTCACCAGACAGCTTCACTGTCAGGGATCTGGAGGCACGATTGATCCGAGCCGGTGTTTTTGCGAGAACAAAAGTCACCAAGGAAGATGAAGAGGAGCGGAAACAACGGAGCAAGATTGCCGTCAAGTACGACGATGAAAACGATGATGACTGGGATTGAGAAGGGAGTGCTCATCGTAGAGGTCGATGTGTAGGACGCACGCCCAGCGTCCAACTCGCCATTGCCTAGCTTGAGGTGATCAAGGCAAATACTTCTCCTTGGTGCAAGCACGACAGAGATGAGCGGGTAGCTTAAATCCACTGCAACCAGGTGGATGACTGATCCAAGCTGAGCAAGCTGGACACGTTTGTTCACAAGCACATTCAATAAGCAGGATCAAGCTGCGGAGAGTTCGTGTTGAACAAGCAGGACTAGAACAACAGATCCGAGCCGCGGAATTAGATACTTGACAGATATCGAAACGACATCTGCTAGAGTGTGTTCCTTCTAACCAGCTATGCCGACGAACTAACCATTTTCTGGCCTGCCAAATCATGCATCATGCCCTTTGTACATGCTTTCAAGCGAACGAGCTACGACAACGTGCAGAGGTGGTAGTCGCAAGGAATAATAGCCATCCAGGCGAAACATGAGAAAGACCACGGCAGCGATTGGCCCGCGGCCCAAGGATGGCGTCATTGGCATCGCGCAATCCTCAAACACTTTTTGGTGTTAACAGGCCCAACATCACTATTCAACCCCGCAAACAACCTCTACTTTCCCAAGACTCTCAATCGAAACACACATACATCTTGTCCTACCCAGCCCAACCCAACCCAACATGAAGGCCTACTGGTTCGACAACATCGAAGTACACCCCACCCACCCTGACCACCCACCCAGCACCCCAAACTAACAAACCGCAGGGCGACCAACGCCTCCCTCACGACTCCGGTCGCAGCATCCCCGCCGACTACCTCTCCAACCTTGGCGTCCTCTACCACCACATCACATCCCCCTCCGATGTCGACGCCCTCGCATCGGCACGCAACTACAAGAACCGCGACGAAATCACCGTCTCGCCCTCCAGCATGGGTGACATCTACGAGGACAAAGTAAAGAGCTTCTTCCACGAGCACCTGCACGAGGACGAGGAGATCCGGTACATTCTCGATGGCGCGGGATTTTTCGATGTCAGGAGTGAGGGGGATGAGTGGGTGCGGATATGGCTCGAGAAGGGGGATTTGATTGTGTTGCCTGCAGGGATTTACCATCGGTTTACGACGGATGAGAAGAACGTGAGTATTCTTTTATTTATTTTCTCGCGCAACCGTCTCTGTCCATGGTCGGGTTTGCACGTGGATTGATGGGAGACTGACTGACGATATGGCAGTACATCAAAGCAATGCGACTATTCAAGGAAGAGCCCAAATGGACGCCGCTGAACAGGAACGAGGAGACAGATGCGAACCACTACCGCAAGGAGTACCTCAGCTCGCGCCAGGGACTTGCTGCATGAGTGCGCCGGGGAGGGAAAGTAAGTAACGACATCATGTGCATATGAACAAAACAAGCAAGAGACTTTTGGCAAACTATATTGATTCCCACTTTATGTTTCTTCTCTCAAAGAAAGCTTTTCACCTTCCGATCTCTAAATCCATGCATCGAGGCGCACCAAGGCACACAGCCCTGCACGACGCAGCAAACAAGCCCGCAGCGCAGCGCAAGTTTGCGCGACGTCCAGTTTGCGCAACAAGCATGCTTGGAAGCAAACAAACGTGTAACGTCGAGCACCCCTCATATATTCCCCCTCGAGAACCCCTATCCTCGTTCATTTGCATCCACGCTCAACCAACAGCACACCATTGAACATGTTCGGCCGTCCTCTGCCCTGGGGCCGCGATCCCCTACCGGACATGCATTCACTCCTCAACACCAGATCTCGACACCGACATCCACGGACTCGGATGCCCTCTCCACCTGACTCACGGGAGCTACCAACGTCTACTCGCCACCGCTCCCGCGAGCACCGCCAGCCGTCGACGTACCCCAAGCACCTGCGCTTCAGCGACCTATCCACGCCGCCAAGTACGACCTCATCGTCCTCGGAGTGGGAACAGGAAACGTACTTACTCGACGACGATGACGACGATGACGACTACGACATCACCGACACCGCCCCCCACCACCTCCCCCGCTTCACACCCACACCCACACGCCCGCGCCGTGCCCCCCGCCACAGTCCAGACGTCCGACGCACCTCCGTCACCCTCCCGCGCGCCACAGCCGCCTCGCTGCGCAGCAACGAACTCCTCCTCCTACCGCCGCTAACGCACCTCCACGTCCAGATACGCATGCGCGCGCCATACGCTGCGCAGGACGAGACGCTGCGGGTTGCTGTGCCGGGTGCGATGCAGTTTGGCGACGTGGTGAGTGGTGTGCTGGCGACTTGTTTCGGGGAGGGCGTGAGGTCGGGTCGTGTTGTAGCGCGGGTGCGGCTGAGGGGGCAGTGGAGGGAGGTTGCTTCGTCGTTGGCGCTGGAGGAGGTGGTGTCTGGGGGTGAGGTGTTTGGGGAGGGGCGGAGGGAGGTGGAGGTTAAGATTGAGGTGGGTGATGATGGGGAGAGGGAGCGGGCTGGTGGTAGGTTTGGTGGGAGGGGACCGAGGGCGGGTGGTTTTGGGGTGGAGAGGGTGTTGGAGCGGGAGGAAAGCAGATTTAGGGTTGGTATTTGAGTGGGTGCTTCGCAGCTCCATTGGGCCTGCAGACAGCTTGCCTTCATTATGTTGCATATCGTGCGCATTCATCTTGTTCGACAGTCCCACGCATGGTAGCGCGTTGGTCTTCAGATGGTTTAGCAGGCTTTTGGGGCTGCGCGAGGCTCGGAAAAAAACATCGAGTGTTGCTACATATCGTAAAACCGAGTAATCCTGACCAAAACACCTAACCGCACACGCCTGGCGCGATAAACCCTATCTCAGCGTTCCGTAGTTGCATACATGGCAATTCAAGACTGGTGTTGTCTTTGCCACGCGGTGCCTTCAACGAAAGAAGTGTCGAACAAAGCACAAAAGAAAGATTGTGTCAGTCGCAGTCACAGCCCAACCTCCAACCCCCTCGCCTAACCAAATGCTTCGTTGCCTAAGCACGTCACCACGCATGAGTCATAGTCTCGTGACTTAAGCGTCCGCAGGCTTGACACCCTTCTTCTTCTGCTCCACCTTCAACAGCAGCGCGCGGTTGATGTGTGGCAAGACACCACCGAAGGCAATTGTTGCGCGGATGAGCGTGTCGAGTTCTTCGTCGCCGCGGATTGCGAGCTGGAGATGGCGCGGCGTGATGCGCTTGACCTTGAGATCCTTGGCAGCGTTGCCGGCAAGTTCGAGCACTTCGGCGGTAAGGTACTCGAGGACGGCAGTCAAGTAGATGGAGGCCTTGGCGCCGATGCGCGTCTTCTGGCGCGTGATGGTGCGGAGGTGACGCTTTATACGACCGCAGGGGAACTGCAAGAAGATGCAAAGTCAGCATGCTGTCGTAAAGGGAGAATGCGAAGGTGCAGCGCGCGGGGTAGTGCGACCGAGCATCGCAAAGGGCGAAGTTGGGCAGTTACTGACTTGGAGACCGGCTTTGGCGGAGTGCGACTTGGATGTCTTGACGTGCGAGTCGCCCTTTCCACCTGTCTTGCCCCCTGTCTTTCCTGTGCGCGTCGTCAGTCCTTACTGGATTCCGATGACGCGAGCTGGGCCACGCGCGTACCTTTGCCGCCTGGCATTTTTAGAGCTAGACCGGTAGAAATGCCGATATGAATAGTATGGATGAGGTTGCGCGACCGAGTTGCCGGAGTTTGGAGGCGTGGACGATATGGTGACGTTGGCGGGAGAGGGGTGGTTGGTGTCGTGGATAGGCAAAGCCTTGGACAAGGGAAGCTAGAAGTTGTTGTTGCAGGCGCGTCTAGCCGAATAGGAAGGAGCGTCCGTGCGAGCAACGCTCAGCGGTCTTGTGCACGAGCCGATGGTTCTGTGTGACGAGGAGCTGTGGCGAGCAACGCGAAGTCGAGCGTTGTGCACGCCATGACTGGTCTTATAGAGGGCCGCTCGGACTGCTGCCTACGCTGGATGTGTGCGTTGGTAGACAGACGAGGCGGTGGTGAGTGAGCTTGGCGCCATGGCGTAGAAGCCATGACAGCCTGACGGCGCAACGACGACGTGCAGCATGGTGTGAGAAAAGTAGAAGACTTGTAGGAAAAGGAAACAAACCGGTGTGATATTTGGCTTTTTGTAGACAGTGACTGAGGCACTCGGATTGGAGACGTGAGGTGCCTGTGGGCTTGACGTGAACAGAACTAGGAAGACAGAAGGAATGAGGAGACGGCAGAGAGAAGATGCGAGATATGAGATATGGATGTGGTAACTTACAGCCTGGTGTTGTGCTACTGAACGAGAGCTGTGAGTGCGTGGAGAAGATGTTGATACTGGGCAGTGAGCAGTGAGTAGTGAGCAGTGCCATGCCTCTGCTTGGGGCAGCGAGGCGTTGGGGGACTAAGCAACGTTCGACAAGGCACAGATGGCCTCGACCTGAACTCTACCTGGATTCTGCCTGTACTCATCCATGTGCCCCGAGTTGTAGAGCTGCTGGTCCAAAAAGTAGTGTGGTCAGTGGTCACACAGCGACGATGCTGGGCGGCGGCCGGCAGAGCTCCAGCGACGGTAGCTAGAAAGCTTTCGGCCTAGCGCCGATTTGAGAGGCCAGAACTTACAGCAACAGCAACAGCGATAGCAACAGCTCCTGGATTTTGCGGTCTGCACACTCTCTGGCTACTTCGCGGCATGAGTGCGCTACTCCAAGCTCTGACATAGGCCGCTGTATCGCAGTCCCAGCCTCGTTTCCGTCGTTGCACCCCTCGCCCGGCCACGCGGTTCTGAAGTCGACAGAGCAGAGTATCCGAGCTCCCTGCCCCCGTCCTGGGAGAAGTGAGCACCTGAGGTCCTGAGCTTCGACACCCATCGCGCGTGTTGGCCGACCCCCGACGTCGCAGGCCCCATCGCCCTCCTCACCGCCCGTCCACCACCCCGGAACCACACAGCAGCAGAGCAGATCCGCCATGGCATGGCAATCGCCGTCGGCCATGAACGCAGGCGGTGCGAACGGCGGAGGAGACGGCAGTGCGCCGGCCGGCACAGAGTACACGCTGCAGGGTAGGATGCCCTCTTCTGTGGACACGATGCACACGATGCACACGATGCACACGATGCACACGATGCACACGATGCACTCGATACACTCGATGCACTCGCTGCACTCGCTGCACACCACCCATATGATGCACTTCACCCACACGATGCACACGACACCCGGCGACGCACCCAGGCTAACACCGCGGCAGGAGTCATGCGCTTCCTGCAACTCGAATGGCACAACCACGAACGCGCCCGCAACGCCTGGGACATTGAGCGCGCCGAGATGAAGGCCAAAATCGCAAAGCAGGAGGGCGAGGTGCGCAGCGCAAAGAAGCTCAACGACCAGCTCAACAGGCACATCCGCATGCTGGAGCACGCCCTCACCAACGAGCGCGCCAAGACCAAGACGGGCGCCGACGCCCACGCCCACGCCTCGGACGACTCCAAAGAGGCAAAGGGCAAGAAGGGCGCCTCGAAACGTGCGTCAAACCACCCTCCCTACGCTGCACTGCTGCCTCTGCAGGCCAAGCTGACCCTCCACAGCCCAGAACAAGCACCACAACTCGTTCCTCGATGTTGACTCGGAATTCCTCGACCGCACAGACATCGACCGTGACGGCCTGCGCGAGAAGTCGAAGCTGTATCTCACAAAATGTGTCGAAGAGATCACCTATCTGCTGACACCGCCGCCGCAGCCCCCGCCACAGCAGCCCGGAATGCACGGCCTGGGCAACGGGGCAGGCTTCCTCAATCACGGCGACGCTTCGATGGAGGAAATGTACATGCAGCAACAGCAACAACAGCAACATCAGCAGCACCGCCAAAAGATGCAGTCCCAACTCCCAACACTGCCCAACGCTTCGATACCAAACCATCAGCCACCTGCCGCCTCCGAATATCAAAACCTGCCTCATCACCCCCAAATGCACGCCGCGCCGCAGATGACTAGGGAGCCGTCTGGACAGCAGCCACTGCCTCAGCACGCTGGTCTTCCCGAATTCCTCGGGCAACAACAGCAACAATCGCAATCGCAATCGCAAGCCCAACCCCAACAGCACCACTACTCCTCGGTCCCTGAGGAGCAAGTAGAAAAGGTCACCCACACATACGACAACCACGGCCGCCAGATACCAAACCGCGAGGACATCAGCCGGAGCCCCAGCCAGCCCAATGTCGACGAGTCGGAAAGCTGGAACTTCGAGGAGCCCATCAGTGAGATTGCACAAGATAATCTAGCTTTGAGGAGACCAGACACAGAAATGTTTCCCAACGCGAGCCAAATCCCGCCAAAATCGCCTCCGAGAGTTACAAAGGGCCGAAGGGCGAGTACGGATCACAAGCGCAAAGCCAGTAGTGAATTACAAAATCAGAATGCGGTAGCCCCGAGTGCGAGGACAGATCCCCAGAGCTTCAAGGTTCGGTTCGCACTGCGCGGCCATCTCGACGTCGTTCGCGCCGTCATCTTCACAGGCGGTGGCAGTCCAGCCGAGCCTGAGATCTGCACGGCAGGCGACGATGGCATGATCAAGAGATGGATCATACCAGCGAGCTATGCCAACCAACACAGCATGAACAACGACCTGGACATTGCCTCGTTCTGGTCACACAGGGGCCATGAGGGTGCTGTAACGTCTCTAGCAGCGTGTCCTGCATCTGCACACTTTGCAACGGGCGGCCGTGTCTCCGGCGATGGCTGGATATTCTCAGGTGGTCAGGATGCCACCATCCGTGTTTGGGAAAGAGGCCGCGTAGATCCAAAGGCTACGCTGGACGGCCACACCGATGCTGTCTGGACCGTGTGTGTACTGCCAACGACTTGCGCGTCTGTTTTTGGGGCAGACTGCAGCAACTACGGTGGCCCAGACCGTATACTACTTGCTTCAGGTTCCGCAGATGGTACCATCAAAATCTGGGCGGTCAGCGCACCCCCTCAGCTTGTATCGCCGCAGACCAACACACGGCGCGGTGGCAGCCGAAGACACTCGGTCACATCCGGTTCCAACTACCCATCGTCGCCCCAGCCAAGTGTTGCTACGTCGACGCCTTTCCACTACATGCTGGTGCACACGATCGAGCGAGCCACGCACCCATCTCCTACATGTATTAGTCCCCTGTCGCTGAGCGGGGAAAACTTTGTTGTATCCTTTACGGACGCATCGATCATGGTTTACGACACACGAACCGGAGAAGAGCTTATTGGCATGGCCAGTAACGAAACTTATGACGGCACGCCCGCGACTGGTATTACGTCCGTGGTCACAAGCTCGCAAAACACCGAGCCTACCGCACAGGATGCGGTACGTGGCTCGGAAGACGAGACAATTCATGGCCCTACAGGGTCCAACAGTGGCGGCGGTCTAGAGGGTGTGATCATCAGTGGGCACGAAGATCAGTTCATCCGTTTCTTCGATGCGAACTCTGGTAAGTGGCATAGTAGTGGCGGTACTGGATCATTTGAACTGACAACTGCACCAGGTCAATGCACATACAGCATGCTGGCTCACCCGTCCGCCATATCCTCCCTCTCCCTCAGCAAGGACGGTCGCGAAGCTGTCTCTGCTGGCCACGACGCCTCGATCCGTTTCTGGTCACTCGATAAGCGTATCTGCACGCAGGAGATCACGGCTCACCGCATCATGCGTGGTGAGGGTGTCTGCAGCGTCGTGTGGAGCCAAGATGGCCGTCTTGTCGTCTCAGCTGGCGGCGACGGCATTGTCAAGGTCTTCGCAAGGTAGCATCTTCCCAAGCCCAACACATGGACGCATCTGGACACATCTCGTTTCGATTCAATGTTTAGACATTGAGTCTACGTACTCAGCATTTCCTGATCGATGCATTTTTAGCTGGATCATACCCCGCGCTTTTCTTGGATGTCGGACTTGAATGGCATCACGTAGCTGGACGATTGATGGAATATGCATATGGTAATTGTACGCTTGGGCCTGCCACGATACGCTGTCACTATGACTAGCTCCTCTACGCTCGCGTGGGGAACGCGCCTGGTGCACAGCTTCTGGCCACCTTCGTTCCGCTTCACTTCAGCTGTACCATATACTTTTGACTGGAAACCAGGAAGCAATAGCAACCTCAGTTGATGCGTACTTCATTTTAGTGCTCACGTTGATGTTTCCTCTCTAGTCAAAGTGAGTGAGGACCTGCCCCAACGGTCCATGACTAGATAAGGTAGACTGCGCGATACGCGAGTCATGCATTATTCATCCCACTTCACCCCACTTCTCCGCAAACCACCATCATCACCCGGCCTGCACGATGATGAACAGCTTCATACCCTTCAGAGCTCACATTCACTTGTTTGTATTCGTGTTCCATCCTCCCTGACCACCACATATCTCCAGCGATAGTTCAAGCAATACTGAATAGTCCCCGCAATGGCAACGCAGTTTCAAGACAAAGTGGTCCTGATAACCGGAGGAGGAAGCGGCATTGGGTACGACACCATCTCTCACCTGCACAAGGCACCCTCCCACTCACCACGAACAACGTCCACAGACGCGCAACAGCACTGAAACTCTCCTCCCTCGGCGCCAAACTAGCTATCTGCGACCTCAACGCCTCCTCGCTCACCTCCGTCGCCTCATCCTTACAAACACAAACCTACACGCAAACCGTCGACGTAGGCAACACAGACCAAGTCAACTCCTTCATCGCCGACTCCGTGAAAGCCCTCGGTGGCATCGACCACGTCTTCAACTGCGCCGGCGTAAACCCAACCTCGATCCCCCTGGAGTCCACCACAGACGCGTACTGGGACAAACTAATCAACACGAACCTGCGCGGCGTCTTCCTCGTAACCCGCGCCTGCCTCCCGTATCTCCACCGCGGCAGCACCGTCGTAAACGTAAGCTCCATCAGCGGCATCCGCGGCTCTGCGCTGCAGTCCGTCTACTGCACGACCAAGTTCGGGCTCATCGGCATGACCAAGTCGTTGGCGCTTGAGCTGGGGCCGCAGGGAATTAGGGTGAACTGTGTGGCGCCGGGGTATATTGATACGCCGACGAATGCGGGGATTGTGAAGGGCGGGGAGGCGGTGGATAGGATGCGGGCTGGGAATGCGTTGGGGAGGTTGGGGGTGCCGGAGGAGGTGGCGGATGTTGTTGTGTTTCTGATGGGAGAGGAGGCGCGCTATGTTAATGGGAGTGTGGTGGAGGTTGATGGGGGGTTGAAGGGGTAGTGCAATGGGTGTGTTGGTAGGTGGCTGATCCGCATTTTCCATGTGCATATGCATAAGATTAGGAAGTCGCAGACTCAAGCTATAGAGGTGGCACAATCAAACAAGACAGTCCAATACCACAGCAATCGCAAGAAGCGTGTGAAGAAACTTTCAACGTATCCTTAAAAAAAAGTCGGTCAGGGGATATCATGCTCGTGCCGTGCTAGGCCGTGCCATCGTCTAACTCATCGCCACATGCATCCTTCCCGCAAATGCAATCACGCTCACTCCATCAAGTCCTTCCTTCATCCCAGACACACGCTAAATCAAAAAGCGAGGCAAGCTCATCGTCCCTAGATCAAATGCTACCCTTTCTTCCCGTCTCCTTGCTTTGCCGTTTCTCTCTTGTCCTCTGGCGCTGTGCCTTGTTTCTTGCCATCCGCTTCTCGCTCTTCTCTCGCATCACTCTGCTTGGCCTCTCTCTTCTCTTGTTGTTCCTGGCCGGGCTTCTTCTCTTCCTGACCACCCTCACGCTTTTCCTTCTGCAGCGTCTCTTTCTCCCCTTTCATCAGCTCCGCATCCTCTGTCTTGGTCTTCGTCTCCTTGGCTAATTTCCCTTCCTGCTCCCCGATAGTCAACTTGTCGATCTTCTTGATCAGATCATCGACCTTGAACGGCTTGCTGATGAGATCATCCATGCCCGCCTCGCGCATACTGGTGCGTTGCGCCTCGCGCACGTTGGCGCTGACGCCGAGGATCTTGCTGTACCCGGCTTTGCCGTCCTCCTGCAGCTGCCTGATCTCCGTTGTGGCCTGATTTCCGTCTTTGATTGGCATCTCCTGGTCCATGAGGATGCAGTCAAAGTAGTTTCGGTTATGCTGGTCTTCGGCGGCTGTCGCCCCGCGTTCGAACACGGCGTCGATGGCTTCCTGGCCGTTGTTTGCGACGAAGACTTCGAACCCTCGCGCTTGCAGTTGCCGGCGTAGGACTTTCTGGTTGATGAGGTTGTCTTCGACGAGGAGAAGGGTGCGCTTGTCTTCCGAGCGCTGGGTTTCTTGTGCTTTGTGGGCTTTGCGAGCAGCCGCTTCTTGCCGTTTGGTTTCACCTGATTCGGTGTATGATACCTGATCGTCGTTACTTTCTAGGGGAGGAGTAACTTGTTTGGCAATGCTCTGGGTCTCCTGGTAGCGGTCGTCCTCGGTAGATTCAGGATGGGATTCAGGAAAATACTCGGTAGGTGGGTTTTTCAAGCTTGAATCGACATTATCAACGTCTACACCTGTGTGGCTTGTCAATGTGCCTAACCCAGGACGTTCGCCGTTGACGTGAGATTTGTCCTTTTTGTTTTCACTCTCATGCGCGCTTTCTTTAGCTTCCACCTTGACTTCTTTCCTGCCCTGTTCGTTCGTCCTCTCTTTGATGTCTGGGAGCTGCGAGTTCGACCGACTGTAGCCCGGTCGTGGTGTTTGCGTTCGTTGATCAGAATGCCCGGGATTTTCAGAGTTGCTACGTGACGATAACAGCGGCCTTCCGTCCTCACTGGAACCATTGGATCGCCGCACCTTGAAAAAGAATCCGAATGTCGATCCATCGCCTTCCTTGGAACTCACACCGATGTCACCACCGTGCAGCTGGCATACTGTGACAGGTGTCAGCGCAAGCTACATGAGCAAGGATCGTACCTACGTTTACGAGAGATGAAGAGCCCGAGTCCAGAGCCGCCGTATTTCTCCTGTGTTTTGGGTGTTGCTTGTCTAAATCTCTCGAAAAGCTTGGCCTGATCGTCTTTACTAATACCGATGCCTGAGTCTTTGACAGCTACCATGAGATAGAAGACATCACCGGTGCCCCATTCAGAAGATTTGGTCGAGTCCACATGAAAGGATTCTTTGTCTTGACCGAAATAGATGACGTTAGGTGGATACGAAGTCGGACGTTCTGTTGAGGCGCCCATAGAGACCGTGATCGATCTGTTGCCCTTCTTACGGGAAGTGAATTTCACGGCATTTGTAATCAAGTTGACCAACACTAGACCGTCAGTAAAGGCATTCGCATTGCGTCGAGGAGAGTACCTTGCTTCATCCTGTTGAGATCCGCAACGACATGGTCGACTGCTTGATCGTCGTAGGAGATGTCCATGGCATAGTGGAACTTGATGCTTTTCGCTTTGAACTCCGACTGGAAAACTTTGAGCGCTTGAGAGAATTCCCATTTAGGTCGCACCACTGGACTTGATCAGTAGGCAGCTCGTACGTGTGGAGTAGTGGCTTACCACGGGGCACTAGGGACAGCATCATAGAATCTAGCTTTGAGAATGAAAGAATATCGTCTACCAGGGTGTTTTGATGCGAAACACAAAGTAATATTGTGTCAGCAGCATCCAAGATGTCTGATAATTGCTCTTCAATGTCTGCATGATTAGAGCTCAGCTCGCGTGTGATGTCTTTGACTTCTTCAGCCAGGTGCATGACGGCGCTGAGCGGATTGCGAATCTCATGGGAGACCATGTCGATGAACCGTTCTTGTTGTTCTTTCCTGTCCTGGGCTTCGGTGGCGGCTTTCTCTTGAGCCAGCTGGGCCTGTTTGATCTCGGTGATATCAACAACTGCACAGATGAATCCGGCCTCAGGATCCTCGCTGAGCGGTCTGAACAGAAACAATCTCCACTCCCCTTCTTCGCCTGTGGATTCGCTGGTACACCTGAATTCGATCCGAAGGTCTTCCCGGCTAGAAAAGGCCTTTCGATATGCGGACATGACTCGATCATAATCGTTTGGATGGATGCTCTCTGGCCAGGCGCGGAACTCATTGGCCATCTTGTTCGTCGTGAGCCTGAAAAAGCCATCGTTGACGAAGATAGCCTCAAGCTCCTTATCAAGAATCGCCAACCCATTTGGCAATAGTTCAGCGAATCGCTGGAAGAGCTGTGTCTGCATTGCGTCGACTTGTCCATCGTTACTTTTCCCATACGGCCTGTCGCTGCCGGGGTTCTTGTCGATTTTTGCTGGATTCCTGGAGGCTAGTTTCTCGAGACGATCAAGTCCCGTGTACTTCTCCATACTACTGTTACGCATCAGTTGTGCTAAGACCCCTTGTCGGCTGCCCTTGTCGTCGAGAAGGGTGCTGAGATGGATTTGTGCTTCAGCATCCTCGTCACTGAGCTTGTCAAGAAAGAACCTGGCGTCTGCATATGTGTGATGAGAAGAAGCACTCAACTGGAATGACAGGGCTTGATCCTTACCTACCTTGACGGTTCTACCGCGCACAACCCGCTGCAGAGTGCTGAGTGCCTCTGCTCTGTAGCTTTGGAGTGCGCTTGTGCCCTGCCCGTCCAGTTTGCCTCGCGCTTTGCTCCAAGCCGTGTTCCCGATAACAGTAAGATCGCTGCCCCAGAAAATGGCGGCGCAGTGAGGCATAGGCAATATGCATGAGTTGACGAGACATTTGAGCGACGAACACCAAGATTCGTGGGGCCCTATGGTAGTCTTGGACCTGCTGCGCATTAGCATACGAGGTTGGAAGAAGTCCGCGGATCATACCAGTCGACGGCGTCTAGCGCCTCCGAATTGACGTCAAAGGGCATGAACGCGTCCATGACCGCTTTGCAGCAACGTGCGGGTGAGAAGGGCTTGTGGCAGCAGATGGATTCAGTGAACACAGAGTTGAAGGTACCACTGACGTCATGTGGGTTGTCAAGTTCTAAAGCGCTTTGCAACTTCGAAACAACAGCGTGCCTGGCGACAGATCGACATTTGAAAGGCCTTGGGGGAGGTCTAGACTTCACACGCACCACCGAGAATTGACGAAAGTGTGACGATCGACTCGTGACCAGCCTGTAGTCTTCAGGTTCGGTTAGTGCATGACATCCGCGCTGGCAGGATCGAGATTCGGACGGCAATCCACCTAATCTGGCAGCGCCAGACTTCAACCTCCGCGACTCGTGCGGTTTTGAAAGACCAAAGTTGCTGATGTTGTAAGGCTGTCGGTTCGGATACTCTACCGAACATGATCGACAGACGGGTCTCGGTTGGTTGTGGGAGAAACCAGGAACAAGATCGATGATGGTAGTCTGGCGACGTCGGCACTAGCACCCAATGTGCGGCCAGCCTGTCCGGCTAATATTGAAGTGCAAAGGGTGCAGCGGAACAATGGCGTTTTCGCTCAACAGAGCGCATGATCATGGTACACTTTATTGATAATACCATGCATCGTACTTCGTAATGGGGTGTTGCAGTCGGTACGTAGGAATGGTCAGGTCGAGAGACACGTCGCGGGCAAAGCTCACACGTCTGTATCAGTGAACCACGAACATGAACATCTGAATCCCGTGTACCTCAACACAAACTATTGGAGTGCGATGTAACGCTCACACCTCCTACTGTAGACACGCATACCTATCATGTTCGAATGCGAAGTCTTTCAGCAGTTGGTTCAAATTCCCGCCCACAGTATGCCGGACAATGTTTACTGTTCACTGTTCGACCCAAATCATTCGCCAGGCGCCTGCTCACCTTTTACATGGAGTCAAATGCTGTATAGCCGATATACTCCACGTCTCTCGACTGGCCGCAGTTGGACTAGGCAACAAAGCCACCCCGCTATGCTGGACAATAGGTACGGTTCAATGCTACCAAGCGATCCATCAGCGATCCAGTAACTGTTCCCTTGGTGCCAACGGTCTGTCCCATCTCTATTGCTATTTTCGCGCACCACAAGGCTCTCTCAGACGCAGGGTAGGTGATCACTTGACGGTGGAGTCGAGTATCTTGCAAAGCCTCACGAATACGCAGCCACAAGACACACAAGAGCAAATCGCTGCCCAGCAACAGCTTGCGCGTCACAGTGAGCCACTCACCGTTCCGCATACTCAATCCATACGACAAAGTTGGAGAAATTTCCCGTACTTCCAAGTCTTTTCAGAGAACACAGCCGCAAAGATGCCACGAAGAACAGCCTGACCTAGCGCCTCGGCTCCTTGCCTAGCGGCATGTCGCCAAACACCAATGTCGTTCGTGTAACAACGCCCGGCTACCGGCAGTGGTCAAACATGTCTCGAAACAATGCGCATTGCTTGGAATATGCAAGGCTTCGTTGTCGAGGTGCGTAAGTTGTGGCGTAGTCCCAGCAGCAGTGCCTGAACGGCCACACTTATCATTGACTTTGGTCACTTGGCGGCCGTCATTTTCTCGTGAGCCCCAGCATACCCAGACATGATCAGATATGTCCAAGCATTTCTGCAGCAGGATCATTTGTGTTGTTTGTTCTTGACGGACTTGGCGATAGCATGGGGATGTTTGCTGATCATGGGCTTGAAGGTGAGTATATAGTCCAGCTTTGTCCACAGCTTCAAGTGTCGTCAGAACGAGCAGCAACTCGATAACAAGCAGATCAACCATAATACAGATACCTCGCTACTGCCGATATCTTCCACATCCTTGAAGAACCAGCCACAATGCTTTTTCAGAAATTCGCCATCGTCGCTACCTTGACCGCTATGGTTGCGGCTCAGGACATCAGCCAAGATGATATCCCTCAGCAGTGTACACAGGTGTGCGCTCAGGTGGTCACGATCGCACGAGACTGCGACAACCAGACTGGTATGGGAGAAATCATCCTAATCGATAACTCCAACTAACCAGTCTTGCAGACAACGACAATGCCGAGCTCCAGTGCATCTGCAACGCATCCAATGCTAGCACTTTGATCCCAGCCTGTGAGGCCTGCGTCCGGCAGTTCGACACCGACGACGACGACGACGACGACGATGACGACGTTAATGACAACGACGTTCGCGAGGTCCTAACGCGCTGCAATTTCACTGTTCAGAGCTCCTTCAACTCGGCCAGCGCCAGTTCCGTTGCCTCGTCCGCTGCCTCATCCGCTGCCTCTGTCACCGCTTCGGGCACCGTCGTTGTGACCACTTCTGGCACGTCAGTGCTTACGACGAGCATCGCACCGCAGCAGACGCAGAATGCCGCGCCTGCCATGACTGCTGCGGCGGGTATGGGTCTTGGTGCTCTTGGCTTTGCGCTCGGTATGCTCTGAACGCGGGGGGGCTAGAGAGTGAGTTGTAACAGAGAGATGAAGTGGTTAAATTTCTACAGGGTACTTTGTATTAATGATGGTCAAATGCAAGTGCATGGCATCCGATCCTTTTGAGTTTGTGTTTTAGGGCGTCGAGACTGTACATAGTAGACATATACCATATGACGTACGAACCAAGACAAATCTGTATTCTAGCTCGTACGTGGCCGTCAATGACTGATGCAATGCTTTGGAACATCTGCGCTGTGAATTGCCAATTGCTTTTGCTCCCCTGATCGTGGGCCTCTTCCAAGACGGAGACGAATCGTGCAGTCGGGAGCGATGGCGGCCACCTTCGTAAAGCCGAGGGAAATACCCGCGCTGGGATCGCGTTCTGGCCTAACCGCTTCTCGATGTTTCCAGCAAATTTCTAAGAACATCGTCGGAGTCCAGCTATCATCTCCGCAATTCTCTTCACCTCCTCCAACATCCTCATCTCTTCATAGTATCTTGCATTAGGCCGGAGTCTGGGAGCAAGAACTGAGATTCACTTCCCGCACACACATACCCAATCTCTTCACAATGCAGAGAGCTTTCACAGCCCGCGCGCGGACTTCCGCTCTGAAGGCCAGCTCCAGGAGCTTCAACCTCCAGCAACAGAGGTTTGCTCACAAGGTATGACATTGCAGCCATCGCACACAGCATCACGAGAGCTTTAGGCGCTGACAGTGATGACAGGAGCTCAAATTCGGCGTTGAGGCACGCGCTTCCCTGCTCAAGGGCGTCGACACAATCGCTCGCGCCGTCTCGACAACGCTCGGTCCCAAGGGTCGCAACGTCCTCATCGAGTCCAGCTACGGCTCGCCCAAGATCACAAAGGGTACGTCATGCGCGAGACACATGTCTGCGACATATTACTGACCTAGCTTAGATGGTGTCACCGTCTCCAAGGCCATCACCCTCGAGGACAAGTTTGAGAACCTCGGCGCGCGTCTGCTCCAGGATGTCGCCTCCAAGACCAACGAGGTTGCTGGTGACGGTACCACAACCGCCACCGTCCTCGCCCGCGCCATCTTCTCCGAGACCGTCAAGAACGTCGCTGCTGGATGCAACCCCATGGACCTGAGGCGCGGAACCCAGGCCGCTGTCGAGGCTGTTGTCGAGTACCTGCGCGCAAACAAGAAGGAGATCACCACCAGCGAGGAGATCTCCCAGGTCGCCACCATCTCCGCCAACGGCGACACCCACATTGGCAAGCTCCTCTCCAACGCCATGGAGAAGGTTGGCAAGGAGGGTGTCATCACCGTCAAGGAGGGCAAGACCATCGAGGACGAGCTTGAGATCACCGAGGGCATGAAGTTCGACCGCGGTTACATCTCCCCTTACTTCATCACCGACGCCAAGAGCTCCAAGGTCGAGTTCGAGAAGCCCTTGATCCTGCTCTCCGAGAAGAAGATCTCCGCTGTCCAGGACATCATCCCCGCTCTCGAGGCCTCCCAGCAGCAGCGCCGCCCCCTTGTCATCATTGCTGAGGACATTGACGGCGAGGCCCTTGCCGTCTGCATTCTCAACAAGCTCCGTGGTCAGCTCCAGGTCGCCGCCGTCAAGGCGCCCGGCTTCGGTGACAACCGCAAGTCCATCCTCGGCGACCTCGCTGTCCTGACCAACGCTACCGTCTTCAGCGACGACCTCGACATCAAGCTCGAGAAGGCCACCGCCGACATGCTCGGTTCCACCGGTGCTATCACCATCACCAAGGAGGACACTATCTTCCTCAACGGTGACGGCAGCAAGGACGCCGTCTCCCAGCGCTGCGAGCAAATCCGCGGTGTCATGGCCGACCCCTCCACCTCCGAGTACGAGAAGGAGAAGCTCCAGGAGCGCCTCGCTAAGCTCTCCGGTGGTGTTGCTGTCATCAAGGTCGGTGGTGCCTCCGAGGTTGAGGTTGGCGAGAAGAAGGACCGCATCGTCGATGCTCTGAACGCCACCCGCGCTGCCGTCGAGGAGGGTATCCTCCCCGGTGGTGGCACTGGTCTCCTCAAGGCTTCCGTCAACGCTCTCAAGAACGTCAAGGCCGCCAACTTCGACCAGCAGCTTGGTATTACCATCGTCAAGAACGCCATTACCCACCCCGCCCGCAAGATCGTCGAGAACGCCGGTGCTGAGGGCTCCGTTGTTGTTGGCAAGCTCACCGATGAGTTCGGCAGCGACTTCAACAAAGGCTTCAACAGCGCCACCGGCGAGTATGTCAACATGATTGATGCTGGTATCCTCGATCCCTTCAAGGTTGTCCGTACCGCTCTTGTCGATGCCAGCGGTGTTGCTTCTCTCCTCGGAACCACCGAAGTCGCCATCGTCGAGGCCGCTGAGAAGAACCCCAGCCCGATGGGCGGTGCTGGTGGAAACCCCATGGCCGGTATGGGAGGTATGATGGGAATGTGAGAGGTCGACTGAAGTAGCCATTTCGTTCGATTCTCACGCCTCTTCTCTATACCCTCTTTAGTATCCTAGTCTTTCCCAGCGACGGTTCACATACACGACATTGGGTTGGTACTCCACTCCTGTTCTCCCCTGTCTTCATAATTACTTGTACGAAAAGCGTAGCATTTGCTTGGATGGTTGTACGATATCATGTGTATTTAGAAGGACTCCTGGGAAGGACAAGATGTAAAAGTGACCAAGGAATAATAAACACGTTCAAACGCACGCTCTTGCGCTGTTGTGATGATTAGGTAGACGTAATGATGTGTGCTGGTGCAGACTGGTCAGATGTTGGGGCTTCTGTGGTGAATTGTCAAGTCTACAGATGCAGAGCTACGAAAATCGTTCCGCTCAAGCAAGGGACGACTGTTTGTGATAAGGACAGCTTGCTATGTCGCGATATCCTGATTGATTCTGGTTGAGTGTCTCGTTCTGTAGACAAGGATTCTAGCTCATGTGGCCAATGAGTGCAGTGAGTGGCGCGGTTGCTGGGGCAGACGGCATTTGCGCCTGCCTGCCCCTCGACGCTGCCCCACCCTTTTTGCACCCACCTCCGTCAGCCCATCTGTCTCTCACTTCCCTTACTTGCGCATTTCCTCCATCCTCCTCAATTGACGTAAGCAGCCCTCTCCTGCTCCAGGCACCCGCCTGGTCACCGCAATGCCGCGCCTACTGCGCGCATCCGATGACGACGACGCTGACAGGCAGCACAGTACGATAAAGCTATAACGCTTCCCCACTACACGCAACACACAACACATCATGGTAGGGCTCTCCAGACGGCGAACGACAACGTACGACGCTAACAGAACGTGAACAGGCTCAGTCCGGGTACGTAACACCGCACATGCAGTTTGATACCTGACAAGCTGTCGCATGGCGCTCCCCCACGTTCTCTCCGCACATGCCCGCGCCCTACACCGCCACGCACATGCCCGCCCCAAGATGCCCCGCTAACGTGCGCCCTCCAGTGTCTCCGTCGCGCCCGAGTGCATCAGCGCCTTCAACGAGCTCAAGCTCGGCAAGGACATCAAGTGGATCATCTACAAGATTAGCGACGACTGGAAGGAGATTGTCGTAGAGGAGTCTTCCAAGGAGGCTGACTGGTCTGTTTTCCGCGAGAAGCTCCTCAACGCCAAGAGCAAGGACCGCAAGGGCAAGGAGGGCATCGGCGGCCGCTACGCTGTCTTCGACGTCGAGTACGAGCTTGATGGCGGCGAGGGCACACGCTCCAAGATCACCTTCATCTCGTGGACCCCTGATGACGCGCCGCAATACGTGAGTCCCATGCGGTCAAACCCACCAAATGAACGACTACTGACGCTCTGCAGCCCCGCATGATGTACAGCTCCTCCAAGGAGGCCATCAAGCGCGCCCTCAACGGCCTCGCCGCCGACATTCAGGCCAACGACGCCGACGACATCGAGTTCGACAACATCAAGTCTCGCGTCTCCAAGGGCCGATAAGCGTGTCGCTTGTGTGTTTGTCGATTTCGCGCACCCAAAAAGCAAGCATTAGGGTGATTTGTTTTGGCAATGACTATGACGAAATGAAACCAAGTTTGCGTTTTGGCCGGTACAGATGGAATGGCACAGCGACCTATGGTCGATCCTGCGGCTTGCTGACCGTAGGGGACTAGTGATGGTGTACAGCGCCAGTATTGTAGGTTGCAAGGCTTGTCTCGAGCCTGGTGACGACGGGACTGGCGAAATATCACAGATGAAACGACTTTATTCATATCATCCGCCGACATGATGTATTGTGATGGTGTGTGATGTATGCTTATTGGTTATGTTCAGACAATCACCGATCAGCTTCCCAAGCCTTCCTGAAAATGCCTACCAGCCTCTCACCCTCGTGCTCGTCCTTTATCCTCTGCAGCACAAAGTTGTTCAAGTCAGCCCAGAATTCGTCTGTAGCTACAAGCTCCTTCCCACTGGGCCCCACCGCCGCCGCGCCCCCGGCAGCTCCTACGTTTGCTCCAGCTCCAGCCAAGCCCTTGTCGCTCTCACTCGGCGCCACGGCTGCCGGGCTCGCGACCGGCGACTCTGCGCTTGGTGTCGCCGCGCCTCCTGCTGCCGCCCCGCCCATAACCATGACGCCAAACTCTACGTCGGCGCCTGCATCTGCGCCAATAACCTCACTGACCAGTTTGGAGTCAGTCACAGGCTTCTTCTTGTACAGGATCTTGATCTTGGTCGCGGGTATGCTGGTTGCGGTGCTGTACTGCTGCTTGAGGTCGTAGACGGAGGTCTTAGCCGCGTCGACGGCGGAGAGAGGTAGCGTCGGGGTGGTGGGTTTCATGGGTTTGAGGGTGATGTTGAGGGTTGAAGTCGAGGGGCCATCTTGTGTGGCTTTGGGGTTGGGGCGCTGGGGGTGGCCCTGTGGTAGGCGGGGGAGGATGGGCTGTTTGGTGGGAGTTAGTTTTGCGGAGGGAAAGAGGGGCGAGAGAGAAGGGATTCCGTACAACGCCTGTCGCTGGGTAAGTTCGCGCGTCGGATACGTAGTCGGAGGATAGCTTGACCGGGCGCGAGTCGATTGCTCCAAGGAACGTCTTGCAGAAGGTGAGTTCGGACATGGTGGTGGTGGTAGTGCGGGGATGGTAAGGTGAGGACCAGACGGGAGGTGCCAGACAGCTATGGCAGCTATTGAAACAAACGAACTAAGCCGGTGCTGTGTCTGTGAATACCAGAAGATCTGCGCAATGTGCTGGTGTTGACAGCTTGGCCGGCGATGACATCGTCACACCCGTCTCCTCTAAGCGGGCGGGGGCGCTAGTGGGCTGGATTCTGCCGAACTTCTGGGCGGTAAGCTCTAAAAAAAGTGAAAGTTCCCAAGTCGCAGCGGCCGGGCGTGAACCACCATCTCTCACAATTTACACTCTCTTTCCACCCTCCCACTTCCACATATATCCGCAATCATGGGTGGCATGAAGAACAAGAAGAAGCAGGGCATGCCCGAGCCCCTCGACGAAGCGCTCGTCACGCGCAAGAGGAAAGACTACGAGGCGCCCGTGCCCAAAGAGCAGAAGAGGCGGAGAATGGAGGCCAGGGAAAAGGCAAAGGCAAAGGCTGCGCCTGTGGCTAAGAAGGCTGCTGCGACCAACGGTGCCGCCAAGAAGGGTGCTGCAAAGCCTGTCAAGGCTGCTAAGCCTGCGAAGAAGTCTGCGCCGCCGCCGGTTTCTGACGATGAAGACGAATTTTCAGACGATATCGATGACTCGGATGCCATGGACGGTGTTGTGGGCGACGTCAATGTTACTGGACTCGATGCACTCGGCAGTGCCTCTGAGGACGACAGCGAGATCGACGAGGACGACTTCGACTCGGACGAGGAACCTACCAAGGTCGGCATGTGGTCGGACGACGAAGACGACGACGTGGAGGAGCAGCTCACAGCAGCCAACATTGAGGGTCTGTCGCGGAAGCTGGACATGCAGCGGGCCGTCGAAGAGGCTGAGGCGCAAGCCGAACTCGAGGAAGGAAACATGCAGACCAACATTGCAGCCGGCGACAGGCCGAAGGTGTTGGACGACGAGGAGGATGAGGATGGCCGCAAGATCTCAAACCTCGTCACACAAGACATCCAGCTCCTGCGAACACGACTCAACGACACCGTCCGCGTGCTTGACGACTTCAAGAACCTGGCAGAACCGGGCCGCGATCGCGCAGAATACCGCGCACAGCTGCTGAAGGACATCTGCTCGTACTACGGCTACTCCGAATTCCTCGCCGACAAGCTGCTCAGCCTGTTCCCTGCTCGCGAGGCTTTTGCTTTCTTCGAGGCCAACGAGACGCCCCGTCCCATCGTCATCCGTACCAACACCCTCCGCACACATCGTCGTGAACTCGCGCAGTCACTCATCAACCGTGGTGTACAGCTCGAGCCCGTTGGCAAATGGTCCAAGGTCGGTCTGCAGATCTTCGACGCACAAGTACCGCTTGGTGCTACCCCCGAGTACTTGGCTGGTCAATACATCCTCCAGGCTGCTTCTTCGTTCCTGCCCGTCATGGCTCTCGCGCCTCAGGAGAACGAGCGTGTGCTCGATATGGCTGCTGCTCCCGGTGGTAAGACGACGCATTTGGCTGCTCTGATGAAGAACACTGGGTGTATCTTCGCCAACGATGCCAGCAAAGAGCGTTCTAAGGGTCTGATTGGTAACATTCACCGTCTTGGTGTGAGGAACAGCATCGTGTGCAACTACTCTGCTCTCGAGTTCCCCAAGGTCATGGGTGGATTTGACAGAGTCTTGCTTGACGCGCCCTGCTCTGGTACCGGTGTCATTGCAAAGGATGCCAGTGTCAAGACCAACAAGACCGAGGCCGACTTCATGAAGTTGCCTCACCTGCAGAAGCAGCTGATCCTTGCAGCCATCGACTCTGTCGACCACCACAGCAAGACCGGCGGTTACATTGTATACTCCACCTGCTCCGTCACCGTAGAGGAGAACGAGCAGGTCGTACAATACGCGCTCAACAAGCGACCCAACGTTAAGCTCGTTGAGACCGGCCTTACGTTCGGTAAGGAGGGCTTCACAAAGATTGGTGGCAAGATCTTCCACCCCTCCATGAAGGTAAATTATCGTTCCCAGCAAGCTGCAAAACAGCCACTAATTACTGTTTTCTAGATGACCCGGAGATACTACCCCCACACCTACAACGTCGACGGTTTCTTCGTTTCCAAGTTCAAGAAGATTGGCCCCACACCCCCCAACGCTGTTGGCGCCAACCAGTCTGCCAACGGCAAACCCTCTGTCGCGCAGGACGAATACGTCGACAAGACGCCTATCCTCACTGAAGAGGAGCAGGAGGAAGAGGATGACTTCGGCGGCTTCGACGACGAGGAGGACAACGCATACATCGAGCGCGGCCAGGCCAGAGACGCAAGGCGCAAGGGCAGGGATCCCAAGGCGGACCCGAGCAAGGCCACCAAAGAGTCCAAGCCGAAGGAGAAGAAGGGCGGCGGTAAGGAGGTTGCCGGCAAGGAGGCCGCGGCGTCACCCTCAGCTGCCAAACCCGCCAAGGGCAAGTCCGAGACCAAGCCCGTCGAGGAAGTCGTAGTCGCAGACGTCAAGGTCACAAAGAAGGACGGCAAAGGCAAGAAAGCCGGAAAGACCGAGAGCGCCGTCGCCGTCGCAGAGGTCACGCCCGTCAAGTCCCCCAAAACCAAAGCCGCCAATAACAGCGCAGACAAGAAAAAAGCAGCGCCCAAGCCCGAAGTAGCTGCCTCGCCTGCCAAGAGCCCTAAAGTGAATGGCGCGGATAAGAAGGCGCGGAGAAAGAGCGGCGACAAGAAGATGAAGGCGTAGAACAAAAAGTCCTTGCGTGGTGTTGACGGATGGAAGAAAAGGAAATGGAGGGAGTGGAAAGTAGCGTTTTCTCCGCTAAACAGCTGCAGCAGTAGCAGGAGATTGCTGTCTTGTTAATACCAATTGTTTTCTCGTGCATTGATTATTCTTCTACGACCCGAATATGTCTGCCCGTCACTGAAACTGCAACTGTCACTACTTTACACACAACGACTAATTCGCTTGTCTGTACATGCGAGCTTCTACCCTCTCTTACGACGTCGTCCCAGTACACGATCCCACAAGTGAGGATTTGATCGCGATGTCACAGTGCAGGGCACGAATATCGATCTACTCCTCCATTCCCCCTCGTTGCCTTTTACCACTCATGCACATTGTGAGACGGTGTGTGGTACACGTATATACCTCTGAGATGCGGTGCTCACCGAGGCTTTATCCAGAATCTGTGGTGAGCGCGTGGTAATCAGGCGGTTGATTGGTTGTGTGATTGTTAGGGGAGACTGAGATGTATGATTGAGCAATTGCTACAAGACCGCTCGAGTCCTGTGGGTGGGTATACGCACCGCATTACCTGGCTCTGCGGGATAGGAGTCAGATGAGAACTGTGAACTTGTGCAACGCAAGACGCGGTGTGATGCTTATGCTGACGGCGTTTTCGCTTCTCGTTGGGATATCGGGTGCCGGGTGCGAGCGAGCGAGTTTTGCGTGAAAGATGGGCTAACAGGGAGGCTGCGGCGGAGTGGCATTCCAGTCCCTTCTTTCTGTTAATCGCAGAGATGGAAAGAATTAAGAATGAAGTGACGTATATAATCCCACCATCCAGTCCCAACCCCTCAACGCTTATGCCTCACAAACGCCCGCCTCTCCCTATCAACCTCCACACTCCCCCTCGCTCCCCCCTTGTCACGATCCTCCTGTTTCCCGCCCTTCCCCTCAACAACCTGCTTTCCATCACCCTTCAATGCCCCTCCTTCAGCCACCGCCGGCCGATCGTTGAATTCCTGATCGTATACATACTTTCCCGCCTCGTTCCTGCGAAGCATGACGAAGAGCGGGTCTTTGCCGTTGGGGACGCCGGCGGCGAGTTTCTCTGATCCTCTGCCCTGCGGGAACTGCGCGTTGATGCGGGATGCGGCTTGGTCAGCGCGGGCGCGGTAGGGGTCCTTGGGTTTTTTTGCGTGCTTGGAGTGGATTGAGCCCATGATGGTGGTGCGGTTTGGGTTCTGGGGCTTGGTTTTAGGTCTGTGGGTCTAGGGTAACGGGGAGGTTTTTAGAGCGAGGGGGCGTGAAGACGTGGATGTGGTCACTGTTCCAGAATAGGGGTGTGAATGGCAGCACGATTATCACACATTGCGTTATCGTTGAAGTGTGAATAGCTTATAGTAATCGTAATGTTGAAAAGACCTCCAGGCTCGTACGAAAACTCCGAAATTAAATCTGCTCCAAATTCCAGTCTTGCCGTCCCAAATTGGCCCTGAGCTGTCCGTGATGTTTTGAAAACCCAGTGGCCGCCCAAAGATTCCGAGCCTGGAGATAGTCAATGACGTCCCCACCTAAGTGGTGAAAACGTCGTCAGTGGCATCGGCAAAGCCGTTGCCGTAGTCGTGAAGACCCTCAGTGGTGAGAAGGTCGGCGTACTCTCCACCACCGATAACCATACCCTGGAGATATCCAGTATTGTTGCCAAACGGTGTTGCGGGAGGAGAGCTGTAGAACTGTTGGCCTACCATTGGCGTGACTGGGAGGTAATCGGTGTCTTGGGAAGCAGCTGGAGTGTGAGGCTCATCGCCGAACCAATGCAGGATGGGGGAGGAATCCTGAGTGTCGTTGACGTAGTCGAAGATCGCACTATCTCCCTCAACGCCCCCAACAGGGTTGGCAGTCAGGGTTCCACTGCCACGACTGACGTTACCACGGCGGTGAGTCTGTACAAGACTCGTCGAAAGGGAAGGCTGGCATGTCTGGATCATAGGCTGCGTGTACGAGAAGTCTGCGACATTCTCTTGGACCTGAGGCACCTGGCGAGAGAACGCAGGGGAAGAGGCAGGTCTGTCAGCCAAACCTTCGTACACTGCGTCCGCAGAACCTCGCAGCATACTAGGCCTGACCTTGCCTGGCAACTTTTTCCACTTGTATGGATGAACCATACCTTGACGGTCTTGGTCGTTGTAGGCGCGCGGCAATGTGACAATGAAGGACTGGGTCGCCTCCATGCGTGTGGGCTTCTTGCGAGGTCTGTTAGCTTCAGGTTCTTCAGAAGGCTTTGCCTGTGCACCAGACGCAGTAAATCTGCTCTTCCGCGTCCACGCCATCTTAAGATTTGGGATCTGGTGGCCATCGGCAATTTGCTTGCCTCGGAGTTTGAGGAGAGCCTGCTGCAGGGCGCCTGCGGTGCACTTTTCGCCAACGACCTGCGCAGCTTGGTCGAAAGGAATCTGTACACCAGTCTCTCCACAAGCCCAGACAATGCCAAGACACACGTTCTTCCAATCATCATCGTTCCACTTGAGGAGCTTTGCGCGTGGCTGACGCGGTTTGCGAGGAGCACCGTCCTTGTTGATCTTAGGGGCCTTGCGAGGACGCTCCTCTTCAGAGTCGCTCGCAACGAAGTCGCTTTCCTCAGCAGGGGTAGCACTCACCGAATATGAATCGTGAATGTCCTCAAGCTTGATGTTGTCACGATCCTCATTGGTAGCGGCGTACTGAGCGGGCCCACCAGCAGCAAACAAACGGGGAGCGAGAGTGTCACCAGACAAAGAGCGAACCAAACCAGAGGAAGCTGGGAATCCGTGGTTGTAATATCCTCCGCTGTTACCAGAGCTGTACACACTCGGATAAGGTGTATCCTTCGTAGCGTTGAGGTAGGAGTGGTTGTTGCGCATATAGGCGGTGGCTGACGCGTAGTTGAAGCCACTGAACGGTTCGCTGACGTGGATATGGTCCATGTCTGCGCCTTGAGCGGCATTTACAGCAGGTTGGTTGTGACGCAATTGGAACTTGAGAGTCTCGTCGCGCTTGCGCTTGTTGGTGGGGGTTTCCTCTTGCTGGACGAAGCCCTTGATGGACTCAGTCCGCCTGCCGGTGTTGGCGTGGGGAATGTCTTGGGGAACGCTGTGAGCAGTAGTGTCCTTGGTGTCACCGCGAAGAGAGATCTCTCGCAGTGCGTTGTTGTGGAAGGACATGGTTGAGGCCAAAAAGATAGGTGATAAAAAACTGCTCCAAGTCAGTACAACATGTCATAAGCAAAGCTAAGAGTTCGACATACCTGGTGTTGCAATATTTTATTCAATTGTAATGGAGCTTCCAAAGCGGAAAGACGTGACTGGGAGAGTGTTAGTAAGTGACGAGTGTGTCGTAGAGCGGTGCAGTAGAGAGGCAATAACAGTCAAGGCCAGGGCTAGCATCTCCAATGAGACCCTCCAGAGGCTAGCCGTATAGTATGAAGAGGCAGCGTGCATATTTGGGGCGCACTGGTGCGGCACGTACCTTCTGATCATGCAAAACGTAGAGGCGCGAGAGGGGTGGGGGGTGGACGTGGAGATGAAGGAAAAGCCGTGTTTTCGTGTGCAAACACCAAAGTGACGGGCTAATCTGCTCCCCAGATCGTGCTCACGATCGCGCTGGCAATGGCGCGCTCGCTTCCAGATGCGTGTAGCGAAATTGGAATGCCAAGGCTACGTCGATGTGATGAGTGGGCAAACTGCGACTCGACGTGAAAGACGATTAAATTGCGCAAGGAGCTACAGAAACTCAAGAGCTAAGTGCCTAAGCTACAATAGCTTTATCGTCAAGCTGTCCGGGGGGGCTGATGTGGGGCTGACAAGGCAAGTGTGCGGAGGCAATTGGCGCAACGGGAAAAGGAAGGAGCAGGAGAGCTCGACCACGGCATCCGTCTGTGAGCACTCAACGCGGGGCTAAATGAATCGACGCTTCGGTCTTTACAAGTCAAGGTGACGATGCAAATAGCGGGACAATAGAGCCTGCGTCGACTGGTATCAAAACCCCCAAGGAGGACAATGAACGTATCAGACAATAGACGCAGTGACTGTGACGGTGTCAGACACGTGCGTGGCAGAGACAAGCGAAAGGAGCTTACCTTCGGGTTTGTGTATGGGCTGTATGGAGTTTCGCCGCTGTAGGTTGGACTGTCCGATGTGCGATGTCCAGGTGAGAGAGCGACGTGCTTGACTAAGATGTCTGTTGCTTGCAATGTGTAGCTTGCAAGATCGCGCCAGAGCTGAGGTATCTTGTGTCTTGCTCAGGTATACGGAGAGTGGGGGAGCGACGGGTGGGAGTCGCAATTATACTTCGAGTGCTGGACCGTGTCACGTGCGCGACGTGTTCACCGCGAATTGACAAGCGACGCCCAAAAGTGTGGGACCAAGGATCAGGCGAGCGATGATTCCATTATAGCGCCGAAGCCTGGAACAACTGACAGGTAGCGAGCAGAGCAAGTTCCAGACAGGGCTTTTGGCTCCGATATTCGGCAGTGACCTCTACGTATCTGGCAGAAGAGGCAGCGGGCATAGATCGGCCTTTATGTGGTCGCCAAGGAGAATTTTAAATATCTACCAGGTAGGCAGAGTATGTGTCGTGCTGTATACGGCTCGTCGAAGTTCCTTCTTGGACAATTCCTAGCGTTGGGGTACCTTGGCCCAGAAGGTGGACACATCAATCCTACCTTGTCCGAGCTCCGGATTGCGAGATCCGCGGAAGCAAGTGAAAACAAAACCAAACCAGAATTCAGATAGATTTGACGTTCAAGAAAGAAGGATTGCAGCTTGTGCAAGGGTACAACGTAAAAAGAATCGAAGGATATCACAAGCTTGATAGAAAAGTATAAGGAAAGGAGATTGAAAAATTCGGCATGCTGAAGAGGAAAGACACAACTATATAGTGTTCTGTCAAGGTTGTGTGATTGCTGAGGGCCGGACAGATATACCCGATTTCTAAATCGAGATTGGAGCTTCATCGATGAGTTCTTGCGCCAGTCCTGTTGTCATGGTAAGGATCTTGCAATGTGGAGTTGTGTGCTGATGCTGAGCGGAAGTTGAGGGCAGCAGGTGATGTCGATGTGCAGGGCCGGAGAGTCAACGTACTTGTCCGCTTGCTGCTCATTGTACAACTGTCGAGTAGGAGATGTGAAGTCCGTCGTTCTTCGATAAATTGCTTAACCAAGTTCATTTCTCAGTCGACAGAAGTGACACTGTCGAAAATTCAACATCTGAACGAGTTGAAGTGTCGGACTGATGTCACCGCGAAGTAGCAGGGATGATCCAAGCCAGAAACAGCTGGCAATCAACAAGCCTCACGCCGTGATGCTTCACGTTGGCTGAACAGTACATGGCCCCTGACGGACGTCCGACTTGGCACTGGTTCCTGACAACGAGAAGATGTATAGCTGCTTCAGTCTGGACGTGTCCAACTGCCTGGACTGGATATCGAATATACCAGCAGGAGAACGTTCCTTGGATTTATTCTTCAGGCAAGATGCCTTTGCTGGGAAACGAGTAAGCTGGATGAAATAACATGCTCGGTTTTTTCACTTGTGGTTGGCAATACAGAGAGACGGGATGTGTCTCGATGCCCATGGTCTTAAGTGTCTACGATGACGTGGGTTGTCGGAGATGTAGCAAGATCTTATGATAACTATCCTTTCAAGAGCTTAAGTCTACCTCGTCGCGTCACCAAACTCACCATAGATCATAGCATCACTCAAATGCTCCTTGGATATTGGGTATGTGCGCCCGAAGTGGCCTGATGACCCCTCGATGTTGTTGAGGCATATGAGACCCGAGAGCTTTGTGTTGTCGACGCGTCCCGTGGCGCTCGGCTTTGGTCTTGCAAAGTGCCGAGTCTCCAGGGCAGGTAGCGGGCTCGTGTTCACATGGCTTGCTACAAGGCATGTTCTTCGCGTGACTCAGGGGTACCATTGAGCGTTCAACATTGCTTCGCGAGGCTGGTAGTCACAAGTGTACGTCTCGACGCGTCCGCGAGGATCTTGGTCGGTTGCTGCAGGCAGCCGCATCTAGTACGAAAACGTATTCCAGAGGCTCTGATCCGGAGACCATACCCTGCCTACTCTGTGATAGAATGTGAGTTTGCGTTGGAAGTAGCTGTGTGGAAGTCCTGTGTATGTGAGTTGTTCTGAGCCAGTCAGCTTTGATAGGCAGTTGAGTCGCCGTGGGGTTAAGGTTGAGGGAGCTAAACTGCGCGTGCGTGCGAAGAAGCACCCTTAGCTTGGCAACATACTGCCGCTGAAACAAAGACAACATGTTCACAGAGGCATTTAGGAAATGGAACGGCTGGTATATCAATGTCATTGAGACCATGAAGCTATCTGTACAGAATATGAGTCCTGTTCTCCCAAGCGTGATCGGGGGCGATGCTTACCTTGACCTCAAGCCAGTCTGCCTGCACCCTTGATGGTGTCCGACCCTGTCCAAATAGCCTATGTCCTGCATGCAGCCGTGAAGCTGCATTCCTTTCCCTACGCCATCATACAAGGTGTCTGCGACAGTGCATCAGCGACTACGATCCTGCATCGTGGCAAGTGCTCGTGAACATCGAATGAACCGAGGCACAAACGTCTGAGCGTAACTCCTTGCATGATGATCTCACTCATCGAAGTTGTGCCGCGCTCACCCTCGAGCCCATTGCTAGCGATGTTGAGGTTGGTATTCGCGATAGCGCGCCGTCGAGTCTGGTTGCACGCTGAACGTGCTCCCCTCTACCCATTGCCCCCCTACCTTCAACACCACCACCACCAAATATGCCCACGTGCCGTCAACTTCGACGTGCAGCGCGGTGACGCGTTTCTGATGTTGGATCGATGGAAAGCGCTGGCGACCTCGATCCCCTTTTGCTGAGGCGCGACGTTCTTGCACCGCTCGAATCCTCCTTCCGATTCGACCGCCCGACCGACCGCAACCACCTCCATGGCGTATGCTCGTCGTATTGAATGCTCTTCCTCCTTTTAGAGCGCAGAGCCCCTCGAAGGAGAGAGTGGGCGTCTCTCTCACCCCTGCAGAGCTGCGTAGCTGCGTAACGATTCGGATTCCGCAGCACTCCCCAACAACAACCCCGCTCTTCAAACGGACAGCACCCAGGGAGCTTGCAGGCCAACAACGGGCGCCACAGGCTACACAATGCCTGCGCTGATATCGGCTAGGAAGGACAGAGAGAACCGGCTTCGAGCTCACTACTTTCCTGAGCGCAGGGCCCGGCAATGCAACGTCTACCTGCAGACACCCACAAGATGATCGGGACTCATTAATCTTGCTCAGCTGCTGTGCAACCCAACAGGCTCATATTTGGATTTGGTGGCGATACGGTACAGCTGGTATACCATACGGACGTCGGACGCAGGCATACACCTCGGTACGAGTAGCTTCGTTGACGGCGGTACCACTCTGGGGAACAGCTAGAGAGCATCGGCCAATATACAGAAGACTCACGTGCATCGTGCGGACTTCGTATCACATCGCCTGTCGTGGTGGTACATGCGGTTGCTGACAGGCTTGACCGCCACTTGCAAGCAACACCAGGCATGGACCCGAAGATCAACATTCCGGACCGCGGTGGTTGCACACAACGACGGAAGGCGACCCATCCTACTCAACACATACGCAAATCGGACGTTTATGCGCTATGCAATCGGGTACTTGTTAATCGATCTCCATTTATGAGGTGTCACACCCCGTCGTGTGCACACTTAGCGGCATCGTAGCGGTTCGAGTCTAAGAGATGATCGAAAGATTGCTTGTGGCATTCGTCTCGTTCGCATGGACAGCCTTACGAGGGACTCCGTTATCTAGCACCAGCACCATGGCCTTGCCAAATCACCTCAGAGTAATACCAGACCCCAGGATCGAATTCATGACAACGTTCCCGTGGTGTTTGACAGTCGTTGTATCGATGACTGCAACATATCTGAAACATAGGATCGAAGATCGCCTTGGATTTGTCCCGCCTATCTGCTTATGGATGCTCGTCGTGTCCCAGTTTCGGATTTCAAGGGACGCTGCAATATTGCCGCTTTACACATGCATACCGCGGGTCGATTGTAGGGAGCAGCACGAAGATAGCTTACACAATTGCTATCCCCTCCTTACTCTCGTCACCGGAACGGAGGATGACGGTTCATCGACTCCCCGAAAATGCTGTGTTTCTCGCTCACAACGTGTGTGCATCCATTCGCACACATTGGCAGAAACCTTCGTGCCAGACACCAAAAAATTCTTCGAAAACGGTTGTATGGAATCCTGCCTGTGTGGCGGTCGGTATCTATGCTCCAGATGGCGAGCAACAATCGTGTCGGCGTCCTCGTGATGGTTGCACGCATATGTCCATCGAGTTTCCGAACCACGGAGGCCGACCGGAGGGGACTCAAATCATCAGAGTCCGGTAGAATTGCACGAAATTGTCAAGAGATTTGTTCTGTCCAAGAATGTCAGCTGGTTCTTTTTTTCCTGAACGCCTACCTCAAGGTCTCGATTCACAGACAACCTCAACCTTTCGTAATGGTAATGCATGGCTACCTTCAATCGATGCTCGGTAATATTAGCAAACAACAACAATACGGACGAACCTGCATCGCCAATCTTATGGCCATATTTTGGACATTCTCGTCGCTCCAGCGTGCCGACTCGACTGTACCGTTAAAGCTGTGCAACGAATACGACTCTGCAGCTGAGTCGGTATGTAGATCGAAGCTCACAACAAGGCCGCCTTCTGTCGTCGTGTCACTCGCGGTTTGATTGTCCTCAGCACGATACCGCCGCTGTACGAAGAAGAGGTCCAGGACAGGGTGTGGGCATTTGATCGAGAACCGAGGTGGTCGCCCGCAAAGGATAGGCACGGCCTCATTGTCTGCATGCTGTCCGTCTGTTGTCGGTCTTGCATGACAGTGGTTGCGGTTGCTGCTCGTCCGGACATTCAGCTCGATGATGCTGCCTGCTTTGTTTGCTCGTATGTTCCACGCAACCATCCTTTACAGGATGTTGAGACATGGCTCTCGAGGTGACCCCGTGTGAGGCTGAGCCTCTCGAAGACTGTGGGTTGCCGTGGGCTGCAACACGCATGCGCAGATTTACCGTTTCCAAGGTGTTGGTCTTGTTGTGTCGCTCGGCACTGTGGTCTCGACCTACGAAAAGGGTATACAAATCTAGCCTACGTCTGGTGTTTTGAAAGCTAGGGCACCTTCGAGAATACGTTTTGCGTGCAGCTTGCACCGGGGATGGCACCAGGACACGCCACCAATGAGGCTGCTCCTTCTGTCGCTATGGCCTACCCCAAGGCCGGGAGTCGCGACGGCGCTCGTGACCCTGAGATCGAGGTAAACTGGACCTATGTCACATTAGCTTCTCGCTCTCCCTGGTTGTCAGGATACTCTGCTTGCATATAGCCAGGAATGCGGTGGAGCGAGCTGCCTGCGAGAGCGTGGGACCTGATCCGTAGTTTCACCTCTGCTACGTCAAGGTCAATGGGCTATATATGACTTTAGATTTGGTGTGTTTTTATCAGCGGCTGGGTGGCTCCCAGCCGCTTGTAATGACGTTCGCTAACACTTGCAGGTCCTCTGTTCGATTCTCTGTTGGCAAAGCCATCCCCCTTGGAGGCGGGGCCCCTTCTTTTGCCATGTTTTTGCTGTCTTCTCAATACAAACGCAACCTCCGTGGTCGTACCATGTCTTGTGTCAGTCGCATGCAGGGGAAGGCGTCGTCACGTCTCAGACGCTTCATTTTTACTGCTTTAGGAGCCTTTGAAGTCCTTTCAGTGGCGGTTGGTTACGAGCGAGCCTTGAGTGATGGCTGTTGCTGATACCTTCGCACAAAAAGGCATGGTTGCACAATTGGCCCCACGCAAGCTCGCTGATCTATAGCAGCGACACTACATGGTTTGTGACACGAATTGGAGCGCTCAGCGTTTTCAGAATCAAGCCTGAGCTAACAAAAACTCTGCCAGGCACGTAAACAATGTGTCAGAAATGACATGCATGGTATTTCCTACGAATGGGCATCTGGGAGCTTCAAGGGCTCTTTCCTCGAGCCGCTGAGGTCGCAGCTTCTCCTCGGCGTGGTTTGCTTGCATTTGCAAGCAGCAGCGCGCTCTCGTTCTGTCTCGTACACCCTGTCTACGTCTTCACTGCCATCCTTTAGTTCGTTGCCGGTCTCTTCTCTTCCAAGTCTGTCCTTGTCTTCGTCTGCTTTCCTCGTTCCCTTCCTTCGCGTTCTACTCCTCCTCCGCCTCGTCTTCTGGACAAAGACTAACAACGCGAGCGATTGTCTCTCGGACTCTCGCTATCACGTCGTAGTCGAGATCCAAAAGCGTGAAGTGTCCCGTGACGACTTCGCCTTCCACGTCAGGCCAGCTACCCTTGTGCACATGGTATTCAGCCTCGGACGAAAACTCTGAGAGGATCGCGCGCTGCTCTTCAGCGAGGGTGCGCTGCTCGCCAGTCAAGACGTGACCAAATCGATCTCTCAGCCAGCATGCCCGCGTCAGATCGACGTGCAGCTTCAGTCGAAGCTGGGTGTTTGTGAGGAGTAGGCGTATCTGCCATGCGAGTGTCCGGATGGCTTTCTTGGCGCGGCGGCCCCACATCATCTGTGAAAGACATCAGTACAAGGTAGGGTGCATTCGCTGATGTAAGACGCAGGGAGTTTGTTTGTGGCAGGTAATGAAATCCTGTTTGCTGTTCGCTCCACGTACCTCAAGTTTCGTGTCTGGATGGACTTCCACCAGCGCCAACATCTGCTCTTCTGAGACCAGGTCGGGGTCTCCGTAGATGCCGATGAACTCTTCGACCCTCTCGCAAGCTTCTTCTTCTCGCCCCAAATACTTCTCGATGTCTTGCTGCAGCGCGTGGCAGAGCACAATGCCGCCAACTTCCTTCCACCGGACAGCCGCAAATTCCGCCGACAAGCTTCTGGCAGTTGCTCCGCGCCGGGTTCGTCTCTCCCAGATGCTGCTCTCGCGCAGCGCCACACACTGCGCGATGGCGACCTTGCCCACGTCAATGTCCGTTGCGGTTTTGATGAGCATCTGGTGGGGGTGGCAGCGCCGGGCTGCGTGGAGCGCCGGAGAGGCGCGAGTGACGAAGTGCGAAGTTGTGTGGTTTTGCTAGTGACTGTGTCTAGATTGTTGCTGTCTTTGGAGAGAGTTGGTGTTGTGCGTTGTGGTGCTGCCTGGAAGGGGGGGGAGGGGAGGGTGAGAATTTTGGCGACTTGGTTTCGACACAAGTTCCGCTGCGCACGGAGCTTGCAAGCAGTGATGCAGTACAACAACATCTAGGCTCCAAACTTGCAAAGGAGCGCTGGAATGCCTTGGTTGGCAGAGAAAATATCCTTGTGACAACGCATTTTCTACCATCCTTCGTACCTCCTAGTTAGCGACATGCAAAGCATAGAAGGCCAAATGCTCTGCGATTGATATCGAGCTTCACCACCTCCAAAGCGTTGACCTGCTCTGGACAGATTTGTAGTGCTATTTGACGACCCTCTTCTTCCCGGCACATTCACAGAATTTCGATCACGACGCTTCTCTCAGCTGCAGATGCTCACCCTGCACGAAAGCTCGTCGTCATCGACTCTTCGCGCACGCTCGAATCACTTTAGCCCTCACCATGTGCTCGTCCTTGTACAATCTCGCGCGCTGCATACACGCCGCCCTCGCTTTCCCTCCGTCTTCCGCTACACTTCGCCGCTATTACGCTCAGGGCAAGACGGTCTACGTGCAGTTGCAGCTGAATGAAATTGGGAAATACTGCTTATAACGCACTCAACGCTACTATGCAGAGGCGAGGCTCTGTCATGCTGTCGCTGAAGATGCTGGAAGAATGGCAGGACTGACGGTGGTTGAGCACGCTGTTGCCGAAGTACTGCTAGGTGGCTAGAAGAGGAGTAGGGGTGCGTGACCAGTTGAAGTTTTCGGATATCGATACCTCGCGCTCTGGGCTTACAGTCTCCGCACAATTTGAGGGTCTGACCTTACTAAGGGGTAGACATGTGGTCTGGTCGACATCCTCTCTAATGCGGTATATTGTGGTCTACGACATCTGGATTCACAACAGGCTATCACCTTGTCTTTAATCCAACGCCGCCGTCAACGCTTATACCGTTAGTTTCACCCACCGTGTCGTGTTGAATTGCCTGGTATTGGATTTGCGCCTTGCCACGGAACACTTCGTAGTGAGCGACTGGGCTTGAGAAAGTGATGTTGTGGCTCACAGTTGGCTTGGAGACCTCCAAAGCTAGCGACATGGTTGGGCGGATTCTCTTGGATTTTCGCACATCCATTGCAACATCACAAACAGAGGCTCTTCTCGTGGGAACGAGCAACACATGCCTTCCAGACAGCTGTACATGATGGGTATCGACGCCGAAATCAGGGCAGCTCTGCTCCGCTGACTAGAGACTTAGGGATAGTGTTCTATCATGCAGCTTTGAGGCATTCGAGCTCAGATCCGAATTGGGGTCAGTGTTTGTGCGAAGGGATTAGATCTGCGAAGTGTATGTGTGAGCCAAGTACATATATATAGTCTTAACACGAGTGCTGAGCTGTGGAAAAGAGCTGCTCTTAGCTCGTGTGCATGAGCCATGCAAGCACCTGTCAGGGATCTCGAATGTAGCCGCAAGGCCCTTCTAGATGTGTTTCTGTGAAGACTATAAGATCGAGAAACATAATCCAATGATCGAGCCATCAGTCTGGTGTTGGAAAGATCAGCATGCAGTCAAATTAGAGTTGGTCTTGGTTGCACGACGAAACTGGGGAATCGGCCCATCGGGTGCGGGCCGTCGGTAATGCAATACGCACGCTAGCGCTAAGCCCACTGCTTGTATTTAACCATCCGAGCAACGTCAGTGATTCATCATTACCTCCAAAACATTGAACTGAATGCTCCTGGCCTTCCTCACACCCCATTATTGGCGTCATGTCGCCTTTCGTGCCTACGCTGCACGACCTCGAAAGCGCCCGCACGATTTTGGCATCGTTGCGCCTTCCAAACGAGCTGGTACTATGTATACTGGATGAGGCTCGTTATTGGGTTCAAGTCGAGACAATCTCGAGAGAGCATATTGTTCTTATCGATAGAAATTGGTCGCTGGACTATTCAGCTGCGTATCCGTACCTCTACCTCCTGGCGTATCCCTGGCCTCATCGACTCGACCTAAAAATTCGAGAAATCGAATTCACGATAGTAAGCCATGACCAAGAATGGACAACAGAATCTACGCAAGGAACGCATCAGACATCATCTTGGTTTGAGGCTTCCATCGTTCGGCCGAAGGGGACGCCCGGGCCACGGCATTACCGTTTTCCGCCAGGACTTAGGCAGCTACAGGAAATGTACCCCAGAGGAGAAACATCAGACAGTATATATGCCGCCATTGAAGTCATGCATCCGAATGGTGTGTACGAGTTGGTACGACGTCCCTCGTCGACTGCAGAACCACAAAGACTTCACTGTACAGAAATGATGGAAACGAACCCGCCAGGCATCAAAGAAGGTGAGCACGCTTGGTACGTTCAGGGCAATGAGGTCGCAAGAGAGAAATCGATATTCGAAGGTGAGATTATCAAGCGATACAACATCACTTGGGGATGCAAGGCCAATCCTGTTCGAACTACCGGTGAAGGGACAGGACGTGGAGATGACTTCATCGATACATTGGAACGAGATGACTTCATTTGTGTGTGGGCACGAGCAAAAGTGAGTTCCACAATCCTTCGATGACGTGATAATATGATGTTCAACACAAAGCTGAATCAAACGACAGAGACGAGGCTGGGAGAACCATGTTCATGGTATTCGGGTGGTTATCCGATACATGATATAGCTCCCATCGAAAGCTCACCTTGATCATTGTATCAGTCCCGAGCGACCTCCTCCACCCAGAAGCAACACACCAAGACTCTCAATGAAAATTTTGCACTTCAACGAAGGATGCCTGAGACAAAGCAGTGACAGGGGTCTCGATTCAGCCGAATCCTACGACCGAAAAGAAGCACTGGTCTGGATAACTCGAATGTGAAGCTTGTTACCTCTCAACAATTTTATATCAAGATCCACAGCAGGTTACCAAGGCCCGCTACCGTTGATCCACTTCGGCTCATCTTACCCGCAGTGAACGATGGAATTTATTTGCACTTCGTCGAGGACGACCCATCACTCCTCTTGGTCGCCCCTACGGCTTATGGCTGACGACTGTTCTTGCAACAGAAGCCAAATGCTCCAGAGCGCATCTGCCGCAGATCTTCCCGCACCCGATTTAGTCGCTGAAGCGTGGGAATCGGGGCGGAAGATTGCGCGCTACGGCAACAGTACCCACTCATCCCACGGCTGCAGTGCCAGCAAGATTACCGGCGTCTACACTAAACCAAACCGCCCCTAGTGCTCCGACACTAGCCTTTAGCTCGTGCTTTCGCAACACGCCCTTCGCCCTCAATGGTTTATTCTTCGACCTTGGCCTTCTGCCCTATATTTCGCTGGCGCGCACAGCGGCAGTCCACAGCTTGGATCGTGTTTGCTTCGCCAAGAACCTTTACTCATGCTCGCTTGTCGATCCTAAGCGCGCGCCGCTTTGAGCATCACACAAACACCTAGCGTACGCTTATATTCTTTGGCTTCATGTGTGCCTGAAGAGTTTAGATGGAAGAAGTGAGAGCTTAAATGCGACGGTCGTGACTAAAGAATACATGAATCAGTAGTGGTTCACAGCTTCCCATCCACGAGTCTACGACCTAGGCTACACTTATCGGCGTTCAACGAGGACATTCCTTGCCAGCTATAGCGGATTTTGATGACACCCGCTTAGGCTCTAGGTGCACATCTTCGCTTTCTATTTGGCCCTCACGCACTGCGGACCTCGATGTATGCTTGGGAGCGCGAACGGTGTATTGCACCAGCCTCAACGGATTCTATTTGTTCTCTGCCGCCAACGTTTCCTACGTTTGAATCTGATGTCGAGACTGCGAAAGAACAACCTTCATCTCCGAGATTGCGTTGTGCCGTTGGCAAACGGCAACTGCTCGAACTGCTTACGAACCTCTGTCAACACCATGATTACATTTACCAATATCGTGCCGTATTGGCTATGAAGCGTGATCTGAAGACCAAAGGCCCTTCTGTACCACAACCCTCCTCGCACTCGATAATAGCTCCGAGTTGTGCCTGAGCAGGAAGCCATACAAGACCTTGCATGCGTTCTCGAGCTTGCCACATGTAGCGATATGCACGGGGCATTCCGGAGATGGAAGATCCAGTGTTTTTTCAGGGTCGTAAACCAGGACGAGGGCTTCGGACACGGCCCGAATATCGGATGGGGGCGCGGATGAAGCCAGCTCCAGTGCGGCGTCTTGGTGGCCGTCTAGATTACAGCAATCTGAGCCGTGGGATGTCGAGTCTACGACGGCGATGGTTTTTTCGCATAGTTCGGTTTACATGCGAGGTCTTGGTCTTACTTCCTCGTGCGACAGACTCTCGAGCGAAACAAACACATCATGACTTGTGCTGCTGGGACAATGCAGGTCACTGTCGCCGAGTTCTGGTAGACCAGTGGCGGAAAGTACCAAAGGGCTGTGGCTTGAAAGCCATTCTATTGACGTGAGCATGAGAGTAATAGTCGAATGGGGGTGTTGCGTCGAGAACTCACTCGACTCGGGGCCAGCTGTCAGGCAGCCTCAAGCGCCAACACCTGTAGGCATGTTCGCTGTGCCAGACCGGAGGTGCCGACCCATCAACCACAGGTCTGGAGTGCAAAGCCGGAGCAACATTACTCGAACCCCACAGCTGTGTCTAATGACAAGGAAGTATGAGTTATGTAAAAGCGTGGAGGCACCATCGGCCTATAAAAAATATGGCGCCATCGCCCACAGCGCATGATCGCCAACTTCAGCCCCCGTTGGGACACGAAGGTTTTAAGATGGCGCATGCAGTCGGAATCCTAGCGTAATGCTGGGTGACATCGATGTTTTTAACGCTGCCCTTCTTATAGGGTACCTAGCACACCATCATACCCGCTTTGCGGCACCAGCACGTCAGCTATCAACCCAGCGGTCCGACCAACACCATCAACCACCACTTTCAATCACAGCGCAACGGATCAAAATAACGAAATTCGCAGAGCGCGTATCGCAGATGGAGAGCAATGTCGGAGACCTTTCAATCAACCTTTGGACAGCAGATCTTCACCGACGTATCTGCGAGTGGGAATTCGTCTGGACGTGATCGTTTCGAGATGCTGGACGCAACTCAATTTTACCACCAAGACCGCGACTATCAAGCTCCAGGATCGCTGCGTCTGTCAGGACAGGATAGTAGCTATGCACAGGGCCACCTGTTCGCATATGCGTCGCACAGCGGCCCGCCATCGCTCCCAAGTAAGCGCACCCTTCGTACCACTTTCCGTCCTTGCGTTCGATTTCCTTTACATCATTCATCGGTTTTCGGTCCCTCTCACTACCGGTACTCCCACTCCCTGCTCGTGGTCTGTACTCCCATTCCTCAGGGTTGTGAGTTCTGCATGGCGTCATTTCCGCGACAAGCACGCAATGTCACGTGAACGCAACACCTCAAGGGACGTTCACCAGCTAAGGTAGGTGCCTATGCAGGGCATCTAGGGCGGTTACGGTCGCCATGAGCTTTAAGTTGTCAAGACGCAGCAGTCGCTTCTCCATGTTTTGTTGTTGTCACTTCCCGCGATGGCACGATCACTAACTCGCTCTCGAGGCCTGCACACGATGCCTTCAATGTCGACACACCTCCCACCACAGTATGACCAGGACGTCGGCATCCTCGATGACCTTCAAGGCTTCTCCCCGGTCACGGCTGCCTACAATGTGAACGCATATCGCACTCCGTATCCGGACAGCAATGCGACTTCGACGTCATCAGCTACCAGCCCCGATCCTCAGGTCGGCATGATGCACGACTCGATCGTGGTCGAGGCCGACGAAGACAAGCGGAAACGGAACCAAGCAGCATCGGCGCGCTTCCGGCAAAAGAAGAAGCAACGAGAACAGCAGTTGATGGAGATGAGTAGGGACATGCAGGAGAAGACCAGGAAGCTGGAGGCTGAGAACGAGGGGCTTAGGAAAGAGAATTTGTTTTTGAAGAAGCTCCTCGTTGAGAAAGTCGATCATTTGAGCGAGGAGGACAGGGAGATGCTGCTAAGAGCGACAGGGGAAGCGCTGAAGAAAGCTCCTTGAGTGTCATCAGTGACACCCGCGCCGCCGGTTTTCTTCTTCCACAGCATGCGGTTCTTGGACCGGCTCGGAGGAATTAGAGCGGACTAGTCGATTTTCTTACGTGACTTACATGGCGAGGCGTTCAAGGTCAGTTCCCGGATCTATTACCAGGTGTCAGAACAGACGAGGAGTTCTCGGAGCGATTTCACTACACTCAAATCTATAACGTGTCCAAGGATACAGCATACAACTTCCTCAACGTGCACTAGACGAGCTATCTATGGTACAACTCACAATAACCGTACGCAACACTACTCAAGCACGACACACCGATAGCGACACCCCCAAGACCATTCCTCGTACACAGCGGGCGATATTGCGTACAACTCAACAATGGCCCGCAAAGCTTCATGAAACGTCGGAAAATCTATCGTCAACGCTTGTCAGCTCGTATTGGGTACGCATGGTGCCCTCCCTTGCACGGGTTGTTGGCCTGCGTTTCGGGGACCAGGGAAGCACTGGCATTTTGAGCCAATGTCAAAAAAATCCTGTTGGCCGCTATGCATGGCCTTGTCCATGTGACGCGAAGGAAAGCTGACGGTCCGCTCAGAGGAGGATGTTGCACCTTGCTGACGGGCATGGAGTTCTTGCATCAATGTCCGATCACATGCATACGCCTTCTGCAATTCTAATTCTCTCGTTCACATGCGGGGCGACCGTTATATCACCAAAATAGGTACGGCGCCTCCCAATGTAGCTGGCCAAGACAACGGATTCAAGACCTTCGGCTCGGCACGCTCGAATGGTCCAATTGCACAGCTATGTTCGCAACGTGCTTGCATACATGGCTTGTTCAAATGCCTCACGCGAGTGTATGCTTGTGCATAGACCGCAGTCAAGTATTTGCACATGCACCGACAAGAAAGAGTCTGCATCACTTCAGTGCTTATCGGGTTGTTCCCTGATGGAGATGTGCTTGCTATAGATTGGATAATGCAATGGATACACGGTCAATGTTTTGTACAATCTCAATAGTATCTCAAAACGCCTTGCTTGAGAACCCCTCGCTATGCATCATCGAAACCAGACCAAATCTTCACATATCTTGCTACGCGCCGTCCTGTTGGCCGTGACCGGTAGGGCCTTGCGACATGTCTGCGTTTTGTTAGTTACTTCTCTCGCAAGCCCGAACATGATATACTCACAATCAACCGTCACGAAAGCCCTATCAACCTCACTCAATCCCTCCAAACAATACTGCAGTGTCTCCGCAACGTCGTGGCATCTTCTTAGTGGCGCATCCTCAGGCATTAGGATGTCGATCTCCACACACACACCGTCTCCCGCATGGTAAGCCTTGATGCTCTTGAAGCCCTCAACAAGGGGCTCAAAACGATAAGCCATGAACATGAGCTTGCGCTCTGTCCGATCGTTCGCCGCCTCGCCAGTCAGCCGCGTGACGTTCTCAAGACATGTGCCCGCCCAGTCGTAGATGATGAAAAGCGAAAGAATGGTAGCGCCTACGGGATCAAGCCACCAGACGCCGACCTGATGGCCAATCAAGGGGAACAACAGCGAAAGCGTGTTGAAGTAGACATCCGTTTTGCAGTCCTGAGCCAAAGCTTGGACCTGCGTCGTCTTGACTCTTGCGCAGCCGATCCAGATCGTGCCCTTGACAACGATGGTAGCTACCATAGCAAAGATGGCGGCGGGCGGAAGGGTCGCTACATCGTGATCACCACTCGGGAGCAGCTTCTTGACTGATTCTTGCAGAATCTGCAAGAACGAAATCACCATGATGATGGAAAAGACGAGGATGCCCAGGGGTTCGAGACGTCTGCGGCCTACGGGGAACTTCTTCTTGAGCTTGTCGAGTCGCCAGCCTACGATCCTGTTGGTAGTCCAGATGATAACGGTACAGAGGAGGTCTAATGCGGAGTCGACCAGAGACGCGATCAGAGAGAGCGAGCTTGACCATATGGCTGCGACGCCCTTGGCGCCGAGAAGAAGGATGTTAACAACGACATTGATCTGACACACTTTAGTACAGTCAGTCCATCAGGGTAGAGTAGACTTACGTTGATTGCCCATCTGACGTGCTTAGCCGACTTTGCTCGTCGCTCGCGCTCGTCTTCGGGCAGAAAGGGTTCGAGGGCTTCTCCACTAGTGCCTAAAGGACCTCTCTCTTCCACTACACCGTCGCCATCGGTGTCTCTTGGGTGCATGCTGTCAAGTACATCATCTGCAAGTGAGGTAACGATCATGTCGACTTCAAGCCAATCATCGAGCCGGTTGTTCTGCTCTTCGTAGAAAGCTCGAACCTTCTTGTTCTTGATGCTTTTGAGCTGTTCATATATCGTCAGTAATCAACACTTGAAGTAATTCTTGAAGATTCTCTTACACTCTCCTCACTCTTCCTATACTTCTCCAAGACATCGTGATCCACATTGTCAATGAGTTTCTTTTTCATCTCCGCCGTTCGGTTGTCTTGAATGGTGTTTTCAATTGCATCACGAAACCTTTTTCTTGGCTTTGGTGGATTGATTGTACCGTACGCAGCCTCCAGGTCGTTGCGGTTATGGCCATTGGATTTTGTGTTCGAATCAATTCCGTTGGTGTACGAATTTGTCGTAGCAAGCGCTCGTCGTCTGCCTCCAACCATGTTGCCTGCTGCTTCCTTTTTTTACTATGGATTATCCTCTGATGGGCAATACAGGCTTCAAAGGAAGTCAAGTATATGGATGACGGGAAGACACAATGAAAGACTGAAGTACGCCGGACAAGCTTTACCTAGACAACAAAATCTTGGCCAAACGCATGAGACAGCATCATCAAGAAGGGCAAGCCCTAGCCTGCTCAAGTTTAGCCTTTCCCGACCTCATGACGGAGCCTAACCCTAATTCTTGATGATGCTTGCGTAGTCTCGAAAGTTGAAGTTGGCTTGATGATGTCACCTAGCCTAGTTGATCTTCGCGTAGCCGACGCGTGCGCGAGATCGCCAACCACCCCGTGTCAACTACTATTTTCAGCTGCTTGGCAGGGGCTGCGCGACTGCGCAAAAGCTGCGGAGATAACTAGTTTGCTGAATTGCTTGGGACTTCTTCTACTCTGTGTTCGGGAAAGGTTGCATCCTTTGAGATTGTTTTATGAAGTTCCTCATATCGAAACATCTGGCGGTGACGTCACGCCGTGAGCCACCGAACACCGGATTTCAATTTACAGAGTAAAACAACGGCATTGCCGCTCTAACCGAGAGACGAACCACGGGCTTGGGTCTTTCGGCCCATTCGACCCGGCTGTCCTGCTTTACCGCCTGCTCGCAAACTTGAAACGAAGACGACGCTCCCACTCCCACGGCAGAGGCCTCGTCTTCTGGTTGCATCTCTTTTCTGTGCAGTGCAAGCATGCCCACCTGGTTCTAACGCTTCGAACATGCAAGTGGACGCTTGTAGCTCGGTCAAGCAGCTTCCAGAGTCGCCTTAGATGACGTACTTTAGGGGTGTTAGCAATCCATTCATAAACCCGAAATCCTTAGCGGTGACGCTACTTACCGGGACGAACAGGTAGGGGACCTCCTTCTCGTACTGAGTCCAGGCGTCTCCGTACTTTCTGCGACATCTTGCGATGTCCCTCCGGGCACGATGGATGATCATGATCATGAAAAAGACGAAATAAAACCAAGGGAAGGGGCTCCTATGACCGCTCGTCAGCATCAGGTATACAGCCTTCGCACTTGTGCGAACTATTAACTGGTTCGTGGACGAAACTGGTACTACTCACTTAAACCCAGTGATGAGTCCCCATGACATCGAGAAGAACATGTCAGGTACATAATTGGGCTTGCGCACGATGGCGAACCATCCGTCCAACAAGATCCGGTCTCCAGCATTTGTCTCCAAGACGCGGGGGTTTTCGATGACCGTCCAGGGCATATGCGGGAATGCATTGCGCTTGATAAGCTGACCTCGCTCCTGTTGACGAAACGAGTTCTTTTGACCGTTCGACGAGTCCCACATCCAGTACATGAACAAGTAAACGAAGGAGAGGGCCGCCAGAGCGGTTCGGCTCCAGCGGTATTCCGATGGATCATGGTTTGCAAGGTAGAGCGCGCAGTGGCAGTAGGTAAACGGCACGCCGGCCATGTTCCAGAAGGTCAGGATGAAGCCTAGCTTCTCGAAGTACATATCCCTGCGATAGTGGTAAGTACCTCATCAGCCACAGGTATTTAGTAAAGGACATTCGAGTCAAGGAGTAGGGTGCGTGTGGTAGTACTTGGAAGTTATCGACTTACCAGGATGTAATGATCAACTGCTCGGCTTTGGCACAGGTGTTGGTGTAGATGAAGTGTGCTGCCAACAGAAAGATAACCTCAGCTGAGACGTAGCCGTAGTTCTCATACTGGCGCACAGCTACAGAGGCTGTGATGAGGAACAAGATGAACCACGGAATCCGAACTTCGTAGAACATCTTGAAGTCAAGAATGCCGATTCGAGGATTGAGCTCAGCACCCATGAAGAAATCGTAAATAGGATAACCCGTAAGTCGGTGGGTTCTGCCACGGACAACGGCCTGGACGTAAACGATGATACTGTTTAAGAATCCGGAAAGAATGGCCACAGTCATGATGGATCCAAACTCGTCAATGAGTGTGTACAGAGGAAATACGCCAGTAACGTGCAGGGCGGCGGCGATGACGAGGGTTGCATACCAGCTGGTGTAGGCAGAACAGTAATACGGGAGTTTCTTGCCACCTTCGTGGCGCAGAGGTCGGCCCTGGCTCATCACACCCGGCATATAGCAGTACCTTGGAAGTGTTAGCCTTCGACAACCTGTTAAGAGGGTACGAAAGGGATGACAAACATGAGTGCCTCAAAGATGAAGAAAATCCAGTAGACGGCCCAGGCCTTGGCTGTGGGGTATGCTCCCTGATAGACAAGGTGGGCGAGGTGCTTTATGAAGTCTCCCCAGGTCTGGTCGGTCTCAGGCAAAGGGAACTGGCCATCATAGTAAGTGGCGCCAATCCACATGTACCACATAAGAAGAGGAAAGCCAATCATCAACAATGTCGCGCCAAAAGAACCACCAAACTCGAACTCATCAGATTCGCCATCGCTGTAGTTCAACTTGTGTTCAGTCGACTGCGAGGAGGCGGCAGTTTTGGGCGTCGAGGTCACGTTCCGATGCCTGGTCGTAGTCGTTACGCCCATCTTAGCACGCACAACGAGTGGTAAAGCGTGAAGACAGGAGTTTTCGGGGGAATGTGTGTCGAAGTGGATCTACAAACTCATCGAGGGAAATAGCCTCAACTTAAGAACTGTGCCGGCAAGCTTTGAAACGAAATGAAAGACTTCGATAATGGCATGGACCGCATCTCGTGTAGAACAAACCACCTAATACAGCTACCGGTATCCACTGTCATCTCGCTCTAATTCAACAAGGCGACAGAACTGTGTACCGTTTGAGCAATTCTAGTCTTCTTTCAGGGGCTGACGGCTTTGTAGGATGTCGAAGCGAGACTCTTGCCGTGCCCGTTGAGGCTGGTCACTTGCAAAGGAAGGCCACAGCGAGCCGCTAGTAGGGCACTGAGCAATTGACAGCGAGCCAATCACATACTCGCGTAGAGATGTGGGTCAGCCAAGCCCAGCAAACGGCAAATCGAAGCGATTCGACAAGCCAGCATCTAGCGCCTCCTTCGTCCATGAACACAGCCCGGGTTGGCGTGGCTACAATTCATTACAGAACTGCATCAGGAGAAACTCGCCATCTAACAACTTCTCGGCTTGCCCAAGCACTTATTCCAAGCACATGCACGTGCTGTGCTCAACTGGGAACGTGCGTTCAGCAGCGCCTGCTAAGGCTTACCTGTAGCGCGTCCATTCAATCAATTGACCTTTTACAACGAACAAAGAAATAGGCTGCACGAGACGTTTTAGCTAAACATGAAGAAGCAACGAACAAAATGCTTTACTGGGTGTTGGACTTGCCGCTCGCGTCGGGTCAAGTGCGATGAGTAAGTCACATCAGCAGCAGACTCAAGAACGTTACATTATGCTAACCAGATTGGATTTTAGAGAGACCCCTTTGTGCCAACGCTGCCGCCAGATGGGTATTGTATGCGAAGGATATGGTCTCCGCCTGAATTGGGTACACTACACTCCGCACGACGCTACAGACTATGACGACAGTCCTTCCAAGCCAGATCCTAAGATGTCCAGACGTGCCCTGGCATCCCTTGGTGCTTTCCCGTCTCTCTCATATCTACCTTCTCAAGAACTAGACGCAAAACTGACTACAATCGACGAATGGCGTCCTGGCGGATCCTCAAAATTAGAAGATGGAGCATTTAGTGTATTTCCCTTGTCACATCTCTCCGAGACACAGAGCCCTGTTCAGATATCGCCACGTCCGTCTGAGGCGACAGCATCGCCAAACTTCCCTGGAGACTCCTATGCACGATCCACGACTAGCCAAGATGAAGACGATTCTCTAACCAATTCTATCAATGAGTTTCGTGGAACCTCAGTGCCTGCCGCTCAGACCCTCCTAAGCCTCGGAGAACGTGACCGACATTCTCCGCCGCGCCACCTAGATGCACTATCCATGCCATCCAAGCAGAAAAGGCTGATCCACCACTGGGTTACCTTTACCAGTCGCAAGCTGGTCCTCATCGATGAGCCGCATAATCCCTGCCGTACTATGATGTTGCCAATGGCACTGAAAGGCCTGGTTTCTCAGTCAATAGGTTCCAACGCAGACGTCGCCATATTTCACGCCATCTGCGCAGCCGCTGCTTACAACCTGTTTGAATTGACCGGTCAGACTAACGACCAGGACCGCGTTCTCGCTCTATATCATGATAATGAGGCTGTTCATCACCTCCGGCACAATTTGACGCGAGCTGATGAGCATCGGGATCAGTCTTTTGCCATGGCTATAATGGCGTGTATTGCTGTCGAGGCTGTCTCCGGCACCACCCAACGATGGCGGACTCACGTCTCCGGCGGTCTGGCTTATCTGGCTAAGCTGCAATCGCAAGGCCTAGATGAGGTCGCTTTATCTGCTTTCCGTCAACACATGGTCAAAATGGCCATTCTGTGCGACTTTTCCGTCCCCGATGATTTCAAGGCTTTCTTATACGACGAGAGTGGATCTTCAGACGGCCTCGAGTTCACTTTCCCATATTATGGTGTCTCGAGGTCTTTCCTACGAGCGCATGACCACATTAATGCCTTACTGTCGAGTGAGTCAACAGTGAGAACACTTGCACAAGAGCAGGAGTTGGATGCTTTTGAGCTGCAGCTCTATCTTGACTTCCCTGGTCTCCCACCCCATAGTCTGCTCTCAGCGGTGACCAACAAAACACATGCTGTCGTTATCCAACACACTTCAAAAGCGTTTTACTACGCGAATCTCGTATACTTCCAGCGAAGTGTTCGCTGCGCTCCGGTAACAGAGGTGCAAGATCTTGTTGAGCTGGGTGTACAGGAACTAGAGTCTATCGACCGCGTTGGTCAGGGTGCACTGGGCTGTTTGATGCTGTGGCCTGTGCTAATCCTCGGAGCCGAGTGCAGTGGATCAGATGTACAGAAACGCATGCGAGACTGGTTTCGAGCCCAGCGCAGGCTCGGTTTTCGGAACTTGGCGGTTCTAGAAGACCTCGTCGCCACAGTGTGGGGGTCTCAAGCCAGCCCTACTGCCAATAAGAGCGATGGCGATTGGCGGCACGTCATTGCGCAAGCGCGATTCGATGTCTTCCGGCTTTGATCTGCATCTTCTATTGTGGTTGCTTTCTAAGATCTGTCGACTACTGTTTCCTTGTACATCTTGTGAACCTGTTCTATCTTGGACCTGTCGGCTAAACGCTATCTACACAAACATAAAGGACATTCAAGTATCGGCCGGTGGGCACCAAGCATGTAAGTGTCTGTTGGGGTAGTATGCCGCAATGCACTCCCTCCACTCCATATCTTCAGCTGTCGTTCCATCCAAGCTCATGTCGAAATTTCGGATCATGGTGCTGAATGCAACATACAACTCGCACCAAGCAAGGTTGTAACCAAAGCACGCCCTCGGCCCCCTACTGAACGGCACCAGCCAGTGATCGAGGTCCTTGTTGCCACCATTGAGCCACCGCTCCGGCTTGAACGCGAGTGCATCAGCAAAGATGTCTTCCGATTGATGCACATGCAAAATGGCCATACCGACGACGGTGCCTCCAGGGATCTCGCGTCCATCCAGCACAGCACCGGTACGCGGTACTATACGAGTAAGTGACACGCCTGAAGGGATGAAACGAAGGGACTCTTTGATAGTCGCTGTGAGGAGAGGCAAGGTCTCAAGGTCAGCAAGTCGCGGGCGGCTACGCAGATCCGGCCAGACAGTCAGCAGCTCACTCCTCAGCCGTTGCAACAAGTCATGGCTTCTCATTACATGATACGAACCCATGAGCATCGTATCGGCCACGGTATTGGCGCCAGCAAAGATGATAGTGAAGCCCTCATCATGTAGCTGCGTAAGATCTGGCACAGCCTTCGTGGCGCGGTATGCGCTAGCGTCCAGCATGCGGTGAAAAATGGTTTGGTGGGACGCCTTGTCGAGCTTCTCCGGCGACTCCAAGACTGTTTGCAGTTGCTTGTTGATAATGTCACGAACTTGGTAGATGCGTGGGGCCAATTTGTCGGCATTAGGCATGGCCTTCATGACCAGCCACGACGGGATTGCGAATGCTATACTGCGAATCCAGGGCAGATTTTTGAGCACCGGGAGTACAGGGAGCGTGGCGTCCATGGCCAGAATCAGCGGATCTGCGAAGGCAGGTGCATGCAAGGCGTCGACGCACCCGCCGAAAGTAAAACCCATGATGGTGTCGAGCGTAAAAGAGCGAAAAGCGTAGAGGAGATCAATTGAAAGGTGTGCTGCATTCATCGTTGCTATGGATGTGGCGAGCTGGGTTGCGTTTTGCCAGACGAGACTTTCGATGTTGTGAACGGCCCTTTTGGAGAACATAGGTAAGAGAACATCTCTTCGTTCTTTTGCCTGGGCATACTTTCGAAAGACGAAGGAGCCGGAATTGAAGCCTGTTACACTGTAGAGGCCATCGTCCTTGTCCCACCTCTTGGACACGTTGTAGATCTCGTGGAACGAAGACGGGTTTCCGAAGTGAAGCTCATTGGGCGCTATTCGAACGATGTTGCCGTATTTCTTATGGAGGCCGAAAAGCTCTTGGGCCAATGTTTCCTTCTTAATCACCTCTTTGTACGTCCTCCATAAAGAAGTGGCGCCAGCCATGGCAGGCCCTGGAAATATTCGCAAAGGATGGAAGAACACATTGTACAGTATTTGGAACAAGATTGCAATCGCGGGTACGAAAAGCCACGCCCAGGGAGTAATAGAAATCATGACTCGGCACTCAAAGTAAGAAGCCTTGAAAAGTTAGTACAGCCAAGTAAGAGAGGGCCGATGATCATTCAACGTTGGCCAAGGATATGTTATTTATCTACTCTGGCACCTGAACGTGTTCACATGCGGATCTTACGTGTTGCTTACTTTGAGGTTCCCACCGCGCTTGGAAACGTTACTTTCAACCCGATTCAGAGTAATCCTGCCCGTATCAGTAAATGGGCTATTAGTTAGCGGCTGATGAGGGGCTACTAGGGTCCTCTATAAGCCACAGACGCTATTGTCCAACAACTTTTACTACGCGCTACCTATTACAGCAGGTAATGGTGGCAGTTGTATGCGGCAGCTCTGAGATTGGTTCTAGACCTAGATTGAGATTGCTTGGATGAAGATCTGAAGCTGAGGTGCTACCTTGCTTGTTGTGAGACCTAGGTAGTTCGGCAACATGGAAGACATTGGGTGTGGAGATCGCGACGCAAAAGATCTTGAAACCCCCTCAACGCGTGAAGCCGTTTCGACCTCGAAGTGGCGGAGCTATTCCAAAGAGTTATACACTTCCGGCTCAAGCCGGCTTGAAGTCTTGAGTTCGAGATTAGGGTACTTCGCCGTAGCGCTCTAGGAGGATGGGCTTGGCCACATGCACTCTGAAAGCTCGGACTGAAGGACTGATTACTATTGGCTGGACTACAGCAGGATTTAGTTCCTGATAACCATCGCATAAGACGGATAAATCCGCATCAGTAGCCGCGCCACGTCAGACACACCATATGATTTTGCGGATTCACTAGTTGCACCCACTCACAATGGCAACGAAAAAATTCATATTACTCGGCAATTCGGCTTCTGACTTCCATAAGTGATTTTTTTAGTTGCACGATGGCTCTTCTACCTATACATGTTTTCAATATGGTTAGTAGCTTGCATTTTCAAACTTCTCTTTGCGGAAGGCTCATGTGTTGAGAAAAGAGTGCTGAGATTCTCCGGGCATGATGTGAACTTCTTCATACGTCCTCTGGATACCACGAGCACCAAACGGTCTATAATGATGCAAATGCTAAGCCTTGCGACTGTGTTTCACGTAACTGTTGGTCCGACCATGAACTTCATGCCGGACAGTGAGAAATATGTCACGGCTATGGATGCGAATGTTTCAGGTGAGGGTTGTCCAGGATTTCAGTGATCAAACCAAAGGCCTAGAGAGCCTCCACAGTCGTGCATTACAGCTTTAATCGAAGACGAAGAGCACTGAACAGGAGCAGTTATCCTGAATTCAGAGTACGTCGAGGTCGGGCTTGCAAGCTGGGGTTTTGAGATACTTCCATATGCAATGGGCGCTATTTTCTGAGGTGAAAAGAGGTTATGTGAAGATGCTGCATTCTGAGAGCACCTCGTGTCAGTTATCTCACCTATACGATAGCGCATGGTAGTACCGCCGACTTTTAGGCCTACTAGGTACGTGAAGCTTTCAAGTTTCTGACAGCGCATAGTTGTACAACTAGAACTGCTTTTGCCGTATAGTCTAATATTCCTGCAAGTTTTATCTCTGCACTGCTAGTGTGCAGTGTAAACAGAATGGGGCAACCTTGTTGATGTTTCTCGACTTTTGGGTGCTTTGGAGTGCGGCTTAATCTATTATCCGAGTAGCAGAAGGCGAAAAGCCTATGCCGCTGAGTCCATCGTTCCATTCATATCTAAACATCGCAAAAAGGGCATGATATATGCACGTATCATCATATTCGGAAGGTGCATCATGCAGTCCGGCTAATTGCCTCAGGAAACTATTTGAAATTCACGCGAGGCCTACGAGTTCAATGCATATGGCCAAGCCGTTGTTGGTCCGTGGGGGCGCCGTGCAGGGGTCGCAATCAGATGGTACGCAAGTTGGCCTCGGGACCGACAAGTTGGGTTCCCACCACTCAGAGTGGGTGGTAGGATGCTTTAGCCGCCCAAGCTTAGTTAAAGCATACGCCTTCCGGTATAGGGCAAATCACAGCGGGTTAGGGACCACAAGGGTATACTCAATGGCGCAGCTCTGCAACCGTTCATATTGTTATAACTACTTCGCTACTTCTACCGTGCCTGTCTACAAGTACAACCTGAGGTGGATTAACAAGAGTATCAATGATTTGTAGGTATGTACCGAAGGAGTTACATTTTCTGAAATCGATGCAGTTGAAACAGCTTTAACATTCTCGATAATTTTACAGTCTTGCCAGGCAAGATATACCCTATGTTCGTGAATTGTGGCTCTCATCGTTCCGTACACCGTTCTCCATATCTCCATATCTTGCGAGATGTCACTCCTCACTCACTGCTCGTCAAATTCTCGACCACACTATGACTGATGTGTATCGTGTAACCAACAGCAGACGCGTCAGTGAGAGGTCTTGGGGTAGGGTCCTAGCCGTGTGGGGACAAAAAAACAAAAGAGGCCGTGCAATCGAACACAATTCAGAAACAAATGAGAAGAGCATAGATTGCTGTAACAAAGCCCAACAATCCAGTTGTCTTGGAAACAGTGCATATCCCCCGTGGTGATCTTAGTCCAATTCATCGTCAGCTCCACCGCAGTCTAGTTGTGGGGAAAGCCCCCGACCCGGAGGATCCTCAGCGCCACTCGTTGGGCCTTTCACTGTCAAGCCTGCCCGCGCACCTTGTTCCTAAATCGTCGAGCTGAGCGCATTCTCGAATGGATCTCCCCGCTCCGCTCTGAGGTCCTGCGCAATTAGGTCGAGGTCTGACAAGCCTTCAAAAACCCTCCAGGACCTTGCATTCGGTAAGATTGAAACAATGTCTTCCAGTATGACAAGTGAGAGACCGACCAGGTCGTCTTCCGTGTCCTCATCATCGATCCAATGAACACTTCGAGTGGGCCAGAAGCCAATATGGACAGCAAAGTGTATCGCGACTCTCGTCATCCAGGGAAACATTATCTCCCTGTCACCGTAGCTGACAGCGCTTGACTGGAAGTACGCTCGTATAAATGCAGCTTGGAGGCCTTTGTTGCCGTGATATAGGTCAAGGAGGAAGGCTTCAGCTGCGAATTGCCCTACGTCGGTTGCGCTGTTTCCAATACGCACCATTTCCCAGTCAATGACTGTCAAGACGTAAGGTCCTGTTCCGGGTACGTCGCTTCGTAGTAGAACATTGCCGGGCCAGAAATCCCCATGGCAGACACACTCTGCATCTCGTTCGATCAGTCTGCCGAAGTAATTGTTGATCTTGTGGCCCAACTCTGCGTCGTGTCCGTAGTGTGAAAGCACCTCAGGCAGGTACTGGTAAGAGTGACGACATACTCTCAGGGCAGTTTTGTTGTTCTCGCAATCTGGTGTTGCAGAAGTGACATAGTTCGTAGGGGTCTTCCCATGTAAGTCGGCCAGCCATTTCCCCAGCTCTGTACCAATTTTCTGAACGTCCTCTGCGCTGAGCTCCAAGTAAGCATCTTTGAGATTCCTACTGCCGCCGTCTTCGAGATTCAACAACTTGATATCCCTCTTGTAAAACCCAACATTAACCACATGCACGTGTGTGCTCTTGATTCCGGACGTTTCAGAATCTTTTGTGATAGTGCAGTGACACTCATTCTCCTCTGACAATTTTCCAAGAATCCCAGCCTCGTAGTCCATGCGCTCAGAATCCAGATGACGGTCAGGGTCGCACGCGAGGTGTTCGGCAGCATGCTTGAAAATCTCAGTATATCCGCTAGTCTCGGTAAAGCGGTACACATAGTTGGCAGTGCCACCTGTAAGAGGATGAAGCTCGAATTCCGTGTCGTCAGGGCTTATCTCTCTCAAATAGTTTTTCACATCCTCGACTTTCGTCAAGTCGTATTTCGCTCTGTCGTGGGACTGGAACGTTCGAGTGGTGTGGCTAGTAGACTCCTCACTCCCAGTATTAGGTGACGTCTGGACGTTCAAGTCTGCTGTCGACGTTTTTGGCGAGATCTGTGGCGTGGCCATGGTCGTTATCGTGGATAGCAATAGTGGTAGCACGAAGATGTTGATCGGGGTTGATAAGCAAAGGCCTTTGAGTATAGGAAAATGCGTAGCATGAATTTGTTTTTGTGACTGGCGAGCAGAGTACTTGTACCTTCCAGCCCATGCCGGGAAAGGTCAGGTGCCCTTCATAGCCTACGACTTCCCCAATATATCAACTGGACAGAGCCACGCCCTCAGACACTAAAGTCCTGTTCAGCACAAGCAGCGCAAGCAAATTGAACACAGTGATAGCAATGAATCAACCTGAGTCATCTCCTCCATCGCCGACTGGCCACAAAGGTGGGGCCGAGATCGAGCCTAACCGCACCGAGCCTAGTCCCTTCACTCCTCACGCCGTCGTCCAAATGTCGTCCAAACGTCGTCCAAGCAATGTCTCGAAACACTGTCAGCGAGTCACGGTCGGCACAAGGATATGCGCAGAATTTTGAGTACCTTGTGTCGTTCATTTGGAGATGCAAACATCATGTACAGGGTTACAGTGGACCTTCGGGACCCCGCAGCACATCGGCGGAGCCGTGTCGCAGGCATATAAGTAGAGAGAGCGATATGTACGAACATATGCTCCAAGGCCCTTCTAGATCTCCCAAACGTATCGGTCCTCTTGAACTGCACCTATTACTACAATGCCCCCAATCCCAATCGTCGTATGCGGCCGCAGTCCCGAAATAGCAAACAAAGTCAAAAATGACCTACAACCCGAATACGACGGTACCTTCCATATCTTACATTCTCTTCTACAATATTGTGTGGCTGACGGTACTGCAGTTGTCCGCATCGTACTCTCGACCGAAGCCGGCATCAGCGAGATCCCTGACCTGCTATCAGGGCAAAACGCACCCGTTGCCGTCGCACTCGGTGGGGCGTTTGACGACGCCACGGTGGAGTCGATGCGCGGTGCGGCTAGCAAGGGAGATTTAGTGTGGCTGCGAGTTGATAAGAGCAGGCTGAAAGAAATGCCGTCGATGGACGATAAGGAGGTGTTCGGAGCGGCGTTGGCAAAGAGGATCAAAGCGTCTCTTCAAGAGCACAAGGTAGGCCAGGAGGGCGGGGAGAGGAACGGAGTGTATTTGTTCTAGGCTTCTCTATGATATCCGAGGCTCTCAGTGCTTCTTGATCCAGAGCACAAACCAGCCCAAGACTCTGTAGACGAAGATGATGATAATCATGTATCCCACGTAACGCCCTACGTTATCAGTCCCGTATCCGTAGCTCTGCAGCACCGCCTTACCGTCTATCAGACACTGGTCCTGCAGCGCGCTTGGATACATGCAGAAACACCCGCCGTCCTGCGTGCGCTCGCAGCTGTAGTTCCTGTTCCCAAACTCGTTTACCATCATGCCCCTAAACACATACGCCTGGTAGTCGATGTAGTGGAACACGTAGCGCCAGAAGACGTTTAGAGCCTTGGGCTGCACCATGAACCCGCCTACGCACATCCACAAGCCGTTCGCAAACGCTGTCGCCGCGAGCGCGACGACGAAGATGGGTATCAAGGAGCTCAGCAACACGACAAGCGACTCTGCGGCGAGTAGGTCAAGAAACAGCCACATCACCCATGTGAAGAACGCCGTTCCTGTAGGCGCGAAGTTGCCGAGCCAGTACGCCACAACACTGAATAGCACCGCGATTAGGAACAGATACGGGATTCCGACGACAAAGTTGGCCACCACGAAGGCTGTGGGACCGTAGAGGCCGTCTGCGCGCTCTTTTCGGTAAAGTGCAATGTCTTGCAGTATGGAGGGAATCGCGGCGACGGCCATGAAGGACATGAATGCGCCACCGAAGAAGATGGCGTTGGTGAAGGCTTGGATGTTGGCTTGTGTTGGGGGCAATCGTAGCCAGACCGTGCCCATCATGATGGCGAGACCGAAGTACATGGCTACGCGGATACCGTAGGCGATGATATCGCGGTAGGATTTGATGAACGAGCGGTGGATCAGGATTGCGGGGATGAGGAGAGGATTTGCTGAGGAATGGTCGGATGTAAGGGGAGACAAGGGCGTTAAAGTGGGTTTGCTCTGGATTTGCTGATTGATCAATGCGGCGTTAGGTGAGTGTGACCACGATGTGTGGAGATGGGAGAGTTGTTGAGTTGATTTGGTTTGATCGCGTGTGAAGTCAGTGTTGACGAGCTGTATCACGTACTCCGCGGGGTTTATGTAGACTGGCATCTACCGCATGTCAGTAACTCCTGTCGTCTTTGCCAAAGGTCTGGCTTACCTCGTATCCCAGGCCTGCAAAGTATTCTCTGATCTGGGGAACTGGGCCATTGTAGACCACCTTTCCCTTCGATAGTAGCATTAGCTTATCGAAGAGATCGAAAGTTGTTGTAGACGGTTGGTGGATAGAAGCAACAACAAGAAGCTACATCTGATTAGCAAGATTTAGCCAACGTTAGTTCCACATTTTCGAACCTTGTGTCTCATAGCAAGCTCTTTCACGAAGCTCATGACTTCCCAACTCGCTGCCGAATCTAGTCCACTAGTTGGTTCGTCCAAGAAAAGGATCCTTGGACTGGTCATGAGCTGCGCAGCGACACTGACCCTTCGCTTTTGTCCACCAGAAACACCTTTACGGATGGGTGTGCCAACGATGCTGTCTACTTGGTCACGTAGTCCAAACGACGAGAGCAAACCCTCAATGCGGGCTTTACGTTCTGACTTGCTGACCGAGCTGCAGATGATTAGACCTGTCTACAATTTGAGAAATAGCACATACCTAGGCAGCGCAAGTTGTGCCGCGAAATGCAGTGTCTCTCTTACAGTGAGCGAGCCAACAAGTGTATCATCCTGCTCGACATAGGAGCTGAGCCTCCGAAACGAAGCAAGAGATGTAGGTGCACCATTGATAGCAAGCTTTTGCTGAATGGCCGCGTTCATTATTGCGGCTCTATGTGCAAGCACATTGAGTAGAGTCGTCTTCCCAGATCCACTGGTCAAAGTCAGTTATTAGAAGGGTTGATGCGATGTAGTCCAATGCAAACCTTGGTCCCATCAGCGCCAGCATCTCACCTTAGACAGTGTTAGTCTTATTCTGTGAAAAGGAAATTAAATTCCACATACCAGCCTCTACAATGCCATTGATGCTTGAGAGGATATCGAGCGGCTGCTTTGTCTTTCGATCTTTGACGGTGACGGTAACATCCTCCCAACTGAAGCTGTGAACCGATGTGTTCGTCAGATGCGCATAGTCTGCAGAAGCTCCTTTCTCTACATCTTCGACGGAGGGGATAGATGTCGCCATGGCATCAGCAACTCTCGTACAAAGCACTCAGCAGCGACACAAGTACAAGACGAGGTTGGCTTCGGGAATGCGAACAACGAACAATTAACAAGGAAACGAAGGCAAGAATTTGCAGCTCAAGGAGACATCTGAAACATGTGCAACCACATTCGAAGCATTTGCCTTTTATCATCATTATTTGGCGTGCAACGCTGCGCCGCACAGCCCAATCTGTCATCGGCGACATGTCAAGTACGAGCAGCCCGTTGGGGGCTGAGAAACCACTGCTCGCCGTCTCAGCCGCCCCCGCGTACGGCAGCTGGACCATCAGCAACTGGGGCAGAGACTGCAAAGCCGTAGACAGCTTTTGAGTGGTCTTACACACAGCTGCAGGGTTTACTCAGCCCGGTAGCTTACGCGCGATGTGCTGGCAGTCGCCTCGAGTTACTCGAGCCAGAAAGTGACGGAACAGGCCAAGTCACACTTGGTTTTGCTCTTGACTGAAGGTCTGGAAACCCGAGCCTTGATAGCGAAAGATGTGGATGTCTAATCGGTGTAGATGCCTAGTAATCCCTGCACGATCGGGGACGTCTAGGGTGTCACCGACGCCACAAGCGCAATTGGGTGTAACGTCGGCGACTATCTATAAGGCTGCACTGCACACCTGCAAATAGAAGCCTGATGAAGACGCACTGGGCTACAACGGAAATGCATCCCGGACAGAAGGATCGCCAATCTTCAGAGGAATCGAAGGATTCTGAAGGATTGCGGCAGCGTTTCGAAGCAGGTGTTCGTGCTGCATGCTCTTCATATTGCTCTTCCTTCCCGTGACACTTATTCGATACAACGAAGAAAAAATAAACATTCAAGATTGCACTTACTGGCGATGTGAGCAACCTTCAGGGTTCGTCAATTCCGTTGCGTCCAAAAGCCGGTGTCTTCGGCATATCCATGCGTCACGCTGTGTAACGTCGCCGAGTTGCCGTAAGGCTGGCTGGCTGCATGTGCACCTGGCCCCCAAACTTCCCCATATAGCAAGCTGAGCGCCATGTCAAAACGTCAGTTCTCAAAGCCTGATTCGTTACCCGTGCGCGTGCTGATTATGGGCTCAGAGAGTTTCGGCTCGTCGGCGCTCGAGCTCGGTTTGTCGCATGGAAGGTTGTAGAGGTATAATTTACGCTTTTGCTTTTTCGTCCGTGAAGGTACGTTTTTCGGATGCGGCTTTGCTCGGTGTGACGCGTACAGAATATTGGCACTTGGTCCCCTGGACCGCTGCAAAAGTAAACAAACGATCATGATGGCAATTACGCACGCTTGCAAACAGATTCAAGACAAATAGCGTTCACGGTCTGTCCATCTTCGACCTAGTACATAAACTCACTAATGTCAAGCAACTGCGCATCTCTATCCCTCTGAGCCTGCACAACTGCCTCTCTCCTCTCATCGCCTAGCCTCTCTTTGTACGTTAACTCCAACAACCGCTTGACCTTTTCCTGGGTAAACATTTCCTTTGCCAAGCCTTGCAATCCAAAGCCCTTTCCATGCTCCTTGGCTCTCGCAACGATCGACTCCGGGCCCGCAGTGAAAAGATCGAAGAATAAAGCAACGTTGGGAAGGGCAGCGCCATCTTCTATATTCTTAAGGTTCTGCTGGAGGACCAGCATGTTGAGCTGCATAAGCGCGCAGCCGTTGGCATTCATGTCGTCGAGCTTCGAAGTGCAAAGAGAGAGAAGGTAGATGTCCATCAGCGCCGCGAGGCCGGATGTGATTAGCGCATACGAGGATGCAGGGATGTAGGTGCTGACTTCGGTGTCGAAAGCAACAAGTTGCGCATTCAGTGTGAGGATTGCTGGGTCAGGGTCGCCAAGGATCGAGTCGATGGTTATCGCGGGCCGAACTGAAGTGTTGAGGGAGAAAAGGATGGTAGTTCGCACTGAAAGGTGCAATGTCCGCAGTACGCAGGTGCTAAGGGCCTGGTAGGTGGATACTACACTGTCGAACTCACTGACGCGAACGGTCAGTACATGCACTGTATTGTGCTAGGTTGAACTTACGCAGCTGTCTCTTGATTCAGTGGGAGGTACACGGGTGCGCCTTCTGACCTCGGCTCCGAGGACGAGAGAAGTGTCCACCGTCGGTTGTGACGTTGACTGCCAGGCTCGATGCGTGTCGAATCTGTTGCTCGGTCACTGATGTGCCGTAATCGGGCAATCTTAGTCGATAGCCATTTCATGCTAGTGTACAGTAGACACAGGCTCGCAAGGGTCTTTTTGTCTTGTATTATGTCACCTTGATCGAGTGGCTCCTGCTCTATTGTTGGAAGGAGTAGGCTTGTTTCCTGCTCCACAAGGGTGTTGAAGTTGATGGCATCCTTGGGATCTGTTTGGAAAATCTGGTTGACAAGATCCTCCATTTCTGCAGACTCGGCCCACGCAGCAGGCGCCTTCAGCTTCCGACCAGCCGCGGTAGGACTTCCTCGGCTGACAAGAGATTGGTACCAACTTGTACATTTCCGCGCATAGGTCTCCATCTGGCGGACGATGAGCTGCGAGAAGGCTTGGTCGTGCGGCAGATTGTCCAGCATTTTGCAAAAGGCGGATATAAGAGCGAGGAAACTTGCAGTACCCTGTATAGTCAGCAAGAGAGTAACAGCAAATATGACAATTGACGCACCTTGAAGATCGGCTTCTTCGAATGTTTGGTCCAGTGTGGATCCTCTTGATAGGAATCGACCTCGACGTAGGCTTGCGCACAAAGCTCAACTAGTGTTTCATCCAGCTGGGGATGGAAGACGTTCACCAGGAAGTCGTCAAGGAAGGACGTCAGCGTGCTCATGACGATGTCTGAGCCTGTGGGTACAACCTCCTTCAATCTATTCAGGAAGTCAAGTGATGGAGGAAGGAGAATACCCATGTTGAAAACGCTCGGCTCTACCAGCAGCTTGTGGCCAGTTGCGTTGCCCTCAAGATTATTGCTCGTGCTTGTGATAGTGCTCTCTGTTCTCTTAGAGTCTGACACAAGTCCAGGGACTGATGTTTTCAAAATAAACTCCAAGTCTTCTCGCTCTTGTGCGACATCGACTGACTTAGTATCCATGTCGGAAAGCTTAAACATTCGCTTGTTTCTGTCGCGAGGGGCTCTTGAGAAAGCACTACCAATCGTTGTCTGCTTCTGGCCGGTTCTATAGGATGTCTCGCCGTCTGTAGCTAGGTAGTCGTGGAGTAGGGAACGCATCTATATCACTGTCAGCATGTTGTTCGACGGTCTATCTTGTCAAGATTACCTCGCTCTGATACAGTTTCCATAACTCCTTGAATCCCCGGGTCAGAGTTGCACTGGTGTTGGCGTCTCGAATGCCTTCCCTCCGTATAATACCCGCAACTACATCATGAACGACTCTGTGACTCTCAGCAATTGCCTCGAAACGAGCGTACAGAGTCCAGAGTAGATCGTTGAGCAGCGTTGTACGTATATCGTCACTCTCGATGTCTGTTTTGGATTTGCTGCCTTTCCTCGAGGCGTAAGCTCGTAGAGTGCTTGGGTGCCGTAGTGCAACTTCGTTGTGCGACTTCTCGACGACTTTGAACAGCTCAACGGGTAGTCTTTGTTCGATTGTGTCGATTGCCAGCTCCAAGCGATTCATCTTGTTGAGAGATTCTACGACCAATCTGATGTACTGGAACGTGTTCGTTTCTGGATTATGCGTAGAGTCATCCGTCATCTATACCTGTCAGCTATGTTCGCTCAGCAAATTGAGTTTACGCACCGACTCTGCTGTATCCAAGCCATCCAAGAAATAATACAGCAATCGGCCTCGCACGTCCGTTTGCGCCCTCTCCGAGACATCTCCTTTGAACTGATTATGCGCGTGCTCTTTCCACCTGTCTTCGCAGTATGGCGACTTGAGATAGAGGTGGCTATGAAGTTCTTCGATCAAAATATCGGTCAGTGATACCTCTTGGTTGCTGAGGTATGTACGCAAATCAGACAGGGCGCCGATGTTCTCCATTTCGGATTTGCGAATCATGCGCAGAGCGTCTTGCAGGACATCTACTGCCGTCAAGAAACGTTTTTCTGAGATGCGTGCCTCGAGCTTCTCTGGGACAAGCTGCAGCTGCTCGATGGTGTTTAGCATCTGGATCATCTCGTCGTAGTTCTGAGATGCAGTTGCAAATTCCCGAAGTTCAGGTTTAGCAGTGGAAAGCTGGGATTTGGCAGAAGTCAGAGACGTTTTGAGGTTCCTCACACGGTGCTGTGAGCTCTGGAGACTAGTCTGAATCTGATGAAAGGTACCGATAGAGCTGTTGAAGCCTTGATGGTGTTCGTTGACGATTGCTTTGAGGGCCTGCTGGAGCTCTTGGTGTGACTGTTGGAACTGGTTGTACTGGTCTGCCAGGCCCAGAGAGCTGGAATCCATGAGCTTGAGCGCGACCTCAATTGGCACGCACGCATCTCCTGTCATGAAGTCCCAGTTGTCCTGAATGTACTTGATCACCTCCTCGATGCGCTGGCTGCTGGGACCGTAACTCTGCTGCCCGCCTGGTCTGCTTCGGCTCCTGTCTGCAGTGTTTCCGTACCTTCCCCCGCTGCGTGGTCGTACTGGCATGCGCTCGATGCTGGTGGGGCGTGTAACCTGCGGTGCATCTTGACTGCGGTCCTGGCTGCGATCTTGGCTGCGGTCCTGGCTGCGGTCCTGGCTACGCTCCTGGACACGCTCCTGATTACGTGGCTGGAAGCCACCGTAGCCTCCTGGGCGCCGCTCCCTTTCTCTTTCGCCACTCGGTCGCGGAGCATAGCTGTCTTCGGTGGGGTTTATACCCCCGTAGCCGCCTGGCCTGCGCTGTCGGTCGGTGCTTGGTCGTGATGGGGACCTGGACTCGTTGTCCGCTGCGTTCGTGCCACCGTAACCACCCGGCCTCCTTCTTGACTCTCCACTGGGTCGCCCTGCGTAGTCGTCGTTGGATGCGCCGTAGCCTCCATACCCTCCATTGCCATTGTAGTTCCCGTTGCCGTTGGTGTAGCCTCCGTTAGCCCCCGCCCGCGAGTAGCCAGGGTCGCGCGACATAGTGGCTCAGACGTCGCCGTGTTGTGTGTGTCGTATGTGAGGTCGTTGCAATGTCATCCTGCGCATGGAGCTTGACTATCACCTGGCATGCGTGGCCATTGCGGGGAGTTCGGGGGAGCTCGATGAGACAGCACGGGTCACTTGCCGCAGCCAACAGACAACAATGAGCGCGCCAAGCCTGAACGGATGGAAGAGGACGTTGTAAACTCGCAGACGACGTTTGACTGCGACCCAACCAACAGCTGTGACTCGGAGCCTTCAACGTCAATTGCATTCGCTGGAGCTGTTTTGTCGCGACTTCCTCCCCAGCGTCTCATAGTCCAGCTTTGTGCCAAGCTTCTGTCCTCCGCCCCGTATCTCCGCTCTCCGCCCTCCGCTGTCCGCCCTCTTGGCCTTGGTCGCGTTGGGAGCTCTGCCATCTGCCATCTCGCGATTCTTTGTGCAGCCATCTACGACCACGGCAACCAACCCCGCCGCGCCGTCTGTCCATCGCTTGTGCCTTGCGACTGCTATGCTGCACTGACAGCGTCGCCTCCACCCTAGCAACCCTTCCCCTGATTATCCCATACTCGATAGCGCCCGACCGCGTCACGGAGCGCTCGCCATGTCGGCCGTCTACACCAACGGTGCGAACGGCGTGAACGGCGCAGACAAGATGTTCCCTCCGCCGCGATACTCGGATGTGCCCAGCGCCATCACTGTCTCGGTCGCCGAGGCCGGAGACACCATTGACGTCGAGATCGCGCTCGACGAGGACATCCAGGATGACCCCACGGAGCTGTGCACGCTGCTGGAGACGGAGAACAGTCTGAAGTCGACGTGGGTGCAAGTCGCCGTCGCCTATGCCAAGCACAAGAAGCTGCACGTCGCCATTGACGTGCTCAGCCAGGCCGTCAATGCCTTCGGACGCGCACGCCCCGAGGACCGTCTCAGCATCCTCAACGGCCTCTGCTGGCTGTACCTGCTGAAGTGTCGCGAGGCCCCACGTCTGAAGCAAGACGCGCCTTCTGATCCGGACGTCAAGACCAAGGACTTCTACATGCAGGCAGCCACCAGCGTCCTCAACGATGCCTCGCGCATCAACCCCTCGTACTCCCCGCTCTTCCTCGCCCGCGGCGTCCTGTACCTCCTTCGCGCCTCGCTGCAGGCACCTGCGACCGCGGCTGGGCCGAATGCCATCAGCTCAGAGCGTATGGAAACGCTGAAGCAGGCCGCAAAGTGCTTCGAGGATGCCCTGCGAACGTCAGGAGGAAAGAACCTCATGGCCAAGATGGGCAAGGCGCGCGTCAGCTACTCCATGGGCAAATACGCAGAGGCTCTGAAACTGTACCAGGGCATCATGGAAAGCTCGCCCGACCTCATCGACCCCGACCCGCGTATTGGCATTGGCTGCTGCTTCTGGCAGCTCGGCTTCAAGGACGACGCTGCGAGCGCCTGGGAACGATCGCTCGAACTGAACCCAACATCGAAAGTGGCAACCGTCCTGCTCGGTGTCTACAACTTCCATCTCACCGCCCAGCTCCCGCCTTCGGACCCCACCTTCGGCAGGCTTGTCAAAAAGGCACTGAATGAATACATCATGCCCGCCGTGAAAATGGACAACCAGTATCCTCTGACTTGCGCAACTCTTGGGAGCTGGTTCATCATCAGGAAGGACTTCAACAAGGTCGAGGCGTTGTCCAGACGTGCCATCGAGTTGACCGATGTGAATGCGATTGCCAGTGATGGATGGTACCAGCTCGCAAGGAAAGAGCACCACCAGGGCAACGCGGCAAAGGCCGCAGAGTTCTACGCCAAGTCTGATGGTGCTCGTGGAAGTGATGAGCGTGGCTACATCCCCGCCAAATTTGGCTTGGCTCAGATGAACGTCTTGATGAACAACTTTGATGGCGCCAAGTTCCGACTCGAGAAGATTCTCCAACAACAACCGACCCTGGAAGCACAGACACTGTTGGGCACTCTGTACGCTGAAGATGTTTTCAACGCCCAAGCCAACAAGTCTACCGACGACAAGTCAGCCGAGCTGAAAAAGGCGCTTCGGTACCTTGAAGATGTGCAAAAAGCCTGGAGAGATCCCAAGAGGAAGGCTATACCAGATCAGTCCGTGCTGCTGAACCTTGCTAGGCTTTACGAAGCCGACCACCCTGACAGGAGTCTGAGGTGTCTCGAGGAGGTTGAGCAGATGGAATTGGACGCTATTCCGGAAGAAGACCACCCGGAGGGAATCGAAGATGAGATAGAGTTAAAGTCTGCTCTTCGCGAACTGCTTCCACCTCAGCTGCTGAACAATATGGCTTGCTTCCACTACCAGGCTGAGCGTTTTGTTCGGGCCAGGGAGCTGTTCCAAGCTGCTCTCAACGCCTGCGTCAAGGCGGCCTCCCGCGACGAGACAATTGACACTGACGCGCTTGTCACATCTATCAGCTACAACCTTGGCCGAACCTACGAGTCTGAAGGCATGTTGGACGAGGCGAAGGGGGTCTACGAAGGATTGCTTAAGCGGCACAGCGATTATATCGATGCCCGCATCCGACTGACGTACATTTCTCTGCGCCAGAGTCCTGGCGATGCGGGTCCCAAGGCACTTAAGCAACTGTTCAAGGAGAACGAGGAGAACGTTGAAGTCAGAGCTCTATTTGCATGGTACAAGAACAAGTCGAAACCAAAGACACTCAACTTCGGAGAGGACGAAGAGCAGCGAATACACAAGCACACATTGCAGAGGTTCGACAAGCATGACCGGTACTCGCTTATGGGCATGGGCAACATTCAACTCAGCATCGCTCGTGAGCTACCCAGGGGCTCTGAGCAGGAGAAGGAGAAGCGCCGGAAAGGCTATGAGCGAGCCGTCGAATTTTTTGACAAAGTACTGCAGCTCGATCCCAAGAACGCCTATGCAGCACAGGGTATCGCGATCGCTCTGGTTGAAGACAAGAAGGATTTCACCGGCGCTCTACAGATCTTCAGCAAGGTCAAGGAGACGCTCAGAGACTACAGCGTATACGTGAACTTGGGACACACGTACGCCGAGATCAAGCAGTATGCTCGCGCTATCGAGAGTGTAAGTCCACCACCATACCACAGTTTGATCTTGATCTGATTATATCTAGTACGAAGCAGCACTCTCAAAGGATAGGCAGAACGACCCCAAGATCCTTGCCTACCTCGGACGTACCTGGTACATGCGGGCCAAGCATGAGCGTAGCATTTCAGCCTATAGGACTGCACTTGACTACGCCAAACAAGCACTTAAACTGGTGCCTTCTGATCTCGGATCACAGTTCAACGTTGCTTTCCTCCAATTCCAGATCGCGCAACAAATGATCATAATGCCAGAAGGGCAACGAACCCTCGAGGAGGTCAACGATGCAACCGAGGGCCTACAGGCTGCCGTTGCAGCGCTCGACGGTATTTCCAAGGCAGAGAACCCGCCCTTTCCACGAAACGATCTTACATCCCGTGCCAACATGGGACGCAACACCATGGCGAACCAGTTGGAACGAGCGCGCACCAAACAGACGGCCTACGAGAACGAGAACACCAGCAAACTCGAGCAAGCCCGTAAGCTTCGTGAAGCAGAGATGCTCCGTCGCGAAGAGGAGAAGCGTAGAGTTGAGGAGGCGGCTCTCGAAAAGAAGCGCAAGATTCTGGAAGAGCAAGAGCGCATTGCGGCGCGAGATCGCGAGCTCATGGAGATGCGTGGCATGGACGAGCAAAGACGCATGGACGAGGATGACGATAGGGAGGCGCGCAAAGCTGAGCGCAGAGCGCGCGGTCCCAAAGGCAGCGGCAAGAGGAAGAAGAAGGCCGCAGCTGACGACTCTGCAACAGACGGCGGTCTTTCCGATGACGAAGATGAGCCTCGGTCACGACGTCGCAGGACGACTGCTTCTGGGACAGAAGGCCTTAGTGAGGAAGAGCGTCCGCGTGAGAAGAAGAAGAGGAAGCTTCAACGCAAGAGCGAACCGGCTGGCAAATACAAGTCGGCCGAGTTCATCGACGACGACAGCGATGATGCTGAAGCTGCTGTCGACGACACTGCCAAGGCCGCCACGCCTGCAGGTGACGACAGCGCAGACGAGGGCGTCGCTGCGGCATCGAGGCCACGCAAGGGCCGCAACGTCGTGGACGACGAAGACGAGGACGAGGATGAAGGCATCTCGGCGCCAAAGGCCAACGGCGATGTAGCCATGTCCGACGACGATGAGTAGACGTCACCCTCGGAACATTTCAAACTTGGTCAAATGCCAGCTTAACATGATGACTTGGTCTACGATGACGACAAACAAAGGGGAATGTTTGTGGAGGGATGTCTGGACGAGTGAATCGTTCGGTAGGACGACAGTGGTACCTGATTTATATGGCTCCTATTCGCACCTTGTATCTTGTATTGATTGCATTAGCTATGGCGTTCTCGGGTGACCTGAGGTCAATTTGTATACCAGAAAAGGAACAGGGTGGTTAGCTGTAGACTTGGAGAATGCCAGATACGTCGACAACAGTATGATATGCACTGGTGAAGCGTGATGTGCTGTGTAGTACCGCGGCCCGTCGATAGCGCGAACGCGTGTTTAGTACCGAGGACGACCAAGCCAAGCACGCAATACGCGCATGCGCCTCTATTGCAACGTCGACAATGGCCTCGTCCAGCAGAGGGCCGGTTCCTCCAGGACTTCAGTCGAAATCGACGCCCAACCTGCCGACCCTAGCCTCGCTCGAACATGCGAGCAGGAGTGCTGCACATCAACATTCACATTCCGCCGTCTCTCCCCCGCGCATAACAAGCCCACGCTCCCCACTGTCCAATGGACCAGCATCCGTGGAAGACAACGAAGATGAGGGGGAGGACCTGTTCGCGCTTGACGACTCGGAGGGATCAGAGTCAGGAGAGGGAGAGGGAGAGGGAGAGGGTGAAGGAGACGCACAACAAGAACTAGACAGCCCGCCCGCGTCTCGGCCACTGTACACATCGCGCTCGCACACACAGCTGCCACGGCAGCCTGCGACAGCGCTCTACCCTCCCTTCTACAACCGCCCGCCAGTGCCGCTGCCACCCTCGCCGTCTCTGACGTCGCTCCTCCGCCCAGCCTTCAGCGCCGCAACCTCGCGGCCGACCACACCAGACTCGTCGGATGTCGAGCTGCCCCCGGCGTACAGCAATGGCACCAACACGCCCACGTCGAGCACTACGAACCTCGCCCGCATCACAAACTCGGCACGCAACGCGCCCGCCGTTCCACGCGCCTCGCCTAAAGTGCCCACCTACGAGTACTACGGCTTCGCAGTCTATCTAGGCAGCTCGGCCGCGTTCCTCATGTACATCCTGTGGGCCTATGTGCCCGCGCCTCTGCTGCATCAGATGGGCATATGGTGGTACCCGGACCGTTGGTGGGCGCTCGCCGTGCCCTGCTGGCTGGTCGCGCTCGTCATCTACATCTACGTCGCGCTCGCGAGCTACAACACGCGCTACCTCACGCTGCCACTGAACAGCTGCGAGAACCTGGTCGACGAAACCGCGCAGGTCGCTGTCGTGGACCGCAAGACACGGCAGATAGCGCGCAGCCCACTCGCTGGCATTGACCGCGCCAACGCCAGCGACGAGGACGCCTCCAACAAACCAGTCGGTCGCAGTGATTCCTTCTCAGCGTACCAGTTTAGCGCTGACGAATCCGTGGACTGGAAGACCATCTGGAATGTGGGCACCGACGCGGTCATGGACGTGCCCATTGGCGGGGTCTGCGAAATCCTGTACGGAGGCAACCGGTAGCTGCATGCACAGTCATTGATGTTGTTATCGATTCAGGCCTCCTTGTTACCCAGCCTGGACAAAGCTTGTCGTTTCTTGGGAAGTCTTGTGGGTACACCAACCCCCACCCTTGTTGCCCCTCCCGGTCATCGGAAATACCATGCAACAACAGACGCAAACATCCAATCCTGATGCTCGTTGTTCATACGGCAGCGGGGCGCTGCCGCGCTATCGCTAATCTCCATGGTATCCGGCAAAAGCAGTAAACGCTCATTCAAATCGGGCCTAGACGCCGATGCTGTAATACTGACGTTTGCTGAGCTTCACCTATCAGCTCTGAGTAAAACGCTGACACAACGCACAAGCGCCCTCTGCTCTGATTAGATATCCGAAATTTTGACGAATTTGTGCCTCGCTCATGTACGCTAATTATACCGCTACGGTAGGCGAAGCTTCTGCACTTCTCCTCGGCAGTGGGAGAGCTTGAGCGATATCGTGCAGTTCATTGCGGTAGCTCGTGCTATAAGATGGCGAGGGGTACAAGTTTCGCACGATTCCCATCCCGCATCCCTCCACCGAAGTCTGACTTCTGCTTGGGTCAATTGCTGTCTTCCTTCATTTGATATCCTCGTTGCTGTTCGTCTGCACATCATGAAGTCTGCTATCGCCCTATCCACTCTTTCCCTGCTCGCTGGAGCGGAGGCCGCCGAGACCATCCTGGGAGCTTACATTTTCCACCGCCATGGTGACCGTACGCCCAAGGCCCTCGCGCCCACTAACCTGACCACGCTCGGCTACGAGGAGGTCTACCGCTCGGGCCAGTACTACAACTCTCGCTACATCACGGGCACCAACAAGATCAAGGGCATCAACAAGGACATTGTCAAGCTGTCCCAGCTGTCTGTCAGCTCTCCCGTCGACAATGTCCTCCAGAACTCTGCAATGGGTTTCCTCCAGGGCCTCTACCCTCCCGTGCAGACCGTTCAGACGCTCGGCAACGGTTCTGATGTCTCTGCGCCACTGAGTGGGTACCAGCTCATCCCCGTCAACACCATTGCGACCGGTGCTGGCTCTGAAGACGCTGGCTGGCTGCAGGACGCTTCGAGCTGCGCCAACGCAAAGACCAGCTCCAACAACTACTTCACCAGCAGCGAGTACCAGAACACCCTTGCCGCCACCAAGGACTTCTACAACTCGCTCGTACCTGTCGTCAATGGGACCTTGTCAGCTGATCAGGTCTCGTTCAAGAACGCCTATGTCGGTGAGTCAGGTTCAAAGTGCATTCTCGATGGTCTCGTGCTAACGTTGTCACAGTCTACGACCTGATCAACGTCGCGGAGATCCACAACTCGTCCATCCCCTCCTCGGATGTCCTCACAAACGAGACGCTTCACCAGCTGCTCACCCTGGCCAACGCACACGAGTACGGTCTCGCATACAATGCCTCGGACAACATGCGCGCCATTGCCGGCATGCAGCTCGCCGGCGAGGTCCTCTCGTACATGAACAGCACCGTCACCTCGCAGGGCGCAAAGAAGCTCGGCATCCAATTCGGCGCCTACGCCACCGCCATGTCCCTCTTCGGCCTCCTCGACCTCCCCAAGGCCAACACCGACTTCACCGGCGTAATTGACTACGCCTCCTCCCTCGTCTTCGAGCTCGTCACAAACGCAGACGTCTCCTCAGGCTTCCCCTCCGCCTCTGACCTCTCCGTCCGCTTCCTCTTCCACAACGGCACTGCCTCCAACACCTCGCAGCCTACCGCCTACCCGCTGTTCGGCGGCTCCTCCGACACCGTCCCCTGGACCGACTTCCAATCCAAGCTCGCCAACGTTGCAGTCACCAATAGCGAGCAGTGGTGCACAAAGTGCGGAAACTCAACCGGCACATGCGCGGCGTACGCCAGCTCCAGCAACAACGGCGGTGCAGGCACGGCACAGAACGGCAGCCACGGCGGCATTTCGCCCGCTATTGGTGGCGTCATTGGCGCCATGGTCACGCTGGCTGTTATTCTTGGCTCGCTTGCCGCGTTCATGCTGCTCGGTGGGTTCAGGCTTGTCAGCAAGAAGCACCTCGCTGGTGCTTCGGGCGCGGCTGCTGCTGGCGGCGAGAAGGTTGGGACTACGGCTTAGATGGGGGTGTAGCAGATAGCTGATTGATAATGACGAATTACGAACGTGTGAAGAAGTATAAACTATAAAATAAATCATATATGTTTACACATCCATCCATCTCTTCCTATTGTTCTTGACTCTTTTTTTATTTTGTGCTGCTTAGCAGCTTTAGACGCGTGTAAGAAGCACCTTCAGGCGTGACAAGCGCAAGACCGTTGGCACAAAGGCAGAACTGTAAGAGCAGATGAAAATGGAAGATGTAAAGCCGAGATAGCTAATTGATAGTGATGATGACGAATCATGCAAGTCTGAATGTGTAAAACATCAAGCACGATATGTGAATTGTCCTCCTCTTCCTCTTCCTCCTCTCCACCTCTTCCCATTCCACCAAAACACAGCAACAAGGTACAGCGATAAGCAGAACAACTCTAGCAAGAAAACGTAACCCGACAAAGTTAACGAGGAAACAAACGTGCACGCAAAGGAACGAACGCACGCATAAATAAATACTACGAACGAGCTAATAAATGAATATTCAACCTCCTGTTCCCACCTCGTTTACAGTACCATGGTACCCAATGGCTCTACCTCCTCCCTCTACGACGGCTACGTTACTTCTGTGGTAGGTTTGCTGGGACTTTGGTTGCGTGGTGTTGAGGCTGTGGTTTGCAGACGTAGTAGTTGTTGATGTGAGGACAGAGGAATAGGGAGAGGTTGGGGG
>SAUA01000144.1:0-80314 GCA_004335185.1 Phoma sp. RAV-16-625
GGCTGGGTCGTTTCTGTGCATTTGGGGGGTAGGGGTTTGGTTCTTGGGGAGGGGAAGGGGCTGTGGGGAGGTGGGGGGGATGAGAGGGGTAAGATGGACGACGAGTTGTAGATACATGGTTCCCAGGGATACTCATAAGCAGATATATACTTGGTCAAGGCACAGCTCAATCTACGACCTTACTTCGGCACTGTCTGCGCACCAACAGACTTTGACACACTCTTCCTTATCTCTCTCCTCTTCTTCCCCCTGCTCTCCTTCTCTCTAACCCCCATCCCCCACCCTCGAGCACGACACACCCAGCCAGGCCAAGACCACCAAGCCCCAGCCCTGTTCCGCGAGTGTCGCAGCCCTATTCCGCGAATGTCCGCAACTAGCGTCCAGACGGGCGTGCATGTGAGAAAGAACGCCATTGTACATCGGCGTTCCAAACAGCACCTAGGCGGCAGGCGCGGGAGACGTTTAATGAGTTGGTCCCGTGGCATGTTTGCGCGGAGGAGCTGAGCCTACTACAGTATAAACTGCCTCGTGTATGAGGCAATAACAGCCAGAACCCAACCTACCCAATACCGTAAAAACCCGTGCAAATGGCCGCTGGCACGCAGGGTCCGGGACAAAGCGGAGATCAATGGAGATTGGTCAACCTGAACTCGTCGCTCTTATAGGTCTCTGCAAGGTCTCTCCACGATTTTCCCCCGCAAAAGTACTCCAGCGCTCTCAACAGAATCAGCGCGGAGGGTCCGCAGGAGGGCCAGCACGGGGAGGGCGGTGGCGTCATCACAGGGGAAAGGGCCGAATTGCGTTCTGAATGCCTGTGGACCACAAGTCAGGACTGTCTTTCTCGCTCACATCGCCGCGGATGTGTGGTGTTGCGTGCGGGCGGGCAGAGGTTCCCGGGACGACGTGGGAGGGCGGACCCAGGGGGACAAACTCCCCGAGAGCCAAACAGTGGCGCGGTATTATTCATTGTAGAAGGGAGGCCTTAGCTTCACTTGGCTGGTGGGGGGCCGGGGTGTGAAGAACTACATGCTGGACTGAGGAGCGCAGAGAATAGCGGTTTTCTGTCGAAAAGTGAGAGGGGGAGTGGGTTGGAGAGGGTGGTGGAACAGGTAGCTACTTGTGCTACTTTGAGCATTTGCCTTTGCTTCCTCGCGCAGCGCGCGAGCACTTTGAGTGAATTTTCGCGTGGCTTTACATGTTTGAGATTTCCCCACATCCCGCCGTTCTGGCACACTAACGTTTGTCATCAATTGGCTGTCTCCGCACAAAGACTCCACAATTGCCACGGGCCGGCCGCACTCATCTGCCGAATTATTAGAGTAGCAGAGTAGGTACGCGGCAGGACGTGTCTGAGTTCCGTATTGGGTCATGCGACCTCGCGACTTTTTCTGAGGCTGCTCGTCCTACATATTATATTGCACATGTCCCTTTCCGCAGACCTGCCTGAAGTACTCCATCTCCTAGCTGACAGCAATGATGACATACACAGTCCCCCTCCTCATCAACGGAAAAGAGGTGACAACCCAAACCACATTCCCCGTCACCTCGCCCGCCTCGCACAAGGAGATATGGCACTCTTCCTCCGCGTCGGTGGAAGACGCCAACAACGCGACGGCAGCTGCACTGGCTGCGTTCCCGGCGTGGGCCAAGATGAAGCCGGCTGCGAAGCGCGACATTTTCCTGAGGGCTGCTGATCTTATCGACGCCCGGAGAGACGAGCTCGCGCGCTACATGCAGATCGAGATGGGTGCTGCTGAAGCTTTCAGCATCGGCTTCAATGTTCCCAAGTGTGCTGATATGCTGCGAGATGTCGCGGGACGACTGAGCTCTATCATGGGTCACATTCCGTCTTGTGAGGCCGAGGGGGCGGCTGCGTTAGTAATCAAGGAACCTTTGGGGGTGATCCTCGCTATTGCGCCGTGGTGAGTTGAAGCCTTTGGAGTAGCTAGATGACTGCCGTGCTGACGAGTGTGGCAGGAACGCACCCTATGTGCTGGGTATGCGTTCGATTCTGTTCCCCCTGGCTGGAGGTAACACTGTGGTTTTCAAAGGGTGAGTATTGCGGCTCCCTGAATGGAATCGGCCAGGCACTGACTCTGACAGTTCTGAATTTTGCCCTCGCACATGGTGGGCAATCGGCAACGTTCTGGCTGAAGCTGGTCTTCCAGCAGGCGTTCTCAACGTGCTCGTCCACCGCACCGAGGACGCTGCTCAAGTAACCACAGCTCTCGTTGAAAACCCTGCAATCAAGAAGGTCAACTTCACAGGCTCCACCGCTGTGGGCCGTATCATCTCTTCTCAAGCCGGTAAGAACCTCAAGCCGGTGCTGATGGAGCTTGGCGGCAAGGCCAGCGCTATTGTGTGCGAAGACGCAGACTTGAACAAGGCTGCTACACAGTGTGCTCTCGGCGCCTTTTTGAATTCTGGTCAAGTTTGCATGAGTTCAGAGAGAGTTCTGGTGCACAAGAGCATCAAGCCACAGTTCCTCGAGGCGTTCAAGGGTGCCGTAGAGGCCATCTTTGGCGGGGACAAGCCGGCGCCCATTACTGTGATACCTGCAGCCATCGAGAAGAACAAGAAGCTGATCTCCGATGCTGTGAGCAAGGGCGCCAAGGTCGTTCACGGCGACCACCAGAAGGAGGAGTTACACCCAGAAACCAGGAAGCCTTCCAGCACGAGGATGCGTCCTGTCATTGTGGAAGGTGTCAAGAAGGGCATGGATATCTACTACACAGAGTCTTTTGGTCCCTCGGTGTCGCTTATTGAGTATTCAACCGAAGAGGAGGCCGTTGCCATCGCCAACGATACCGAGTATGGTCTGTCTAGCGCCATCTTTACCGAGAATCTTGGCCGCGGTCTGCGCATCGCGAAGCAAATCGAGACTGGGTACGTTGCCTGCGGTGGAGTCTAAAACTGCCTAGCTAACTGTTTGCAGCGCTGTGCACATCAACTCAATGACCATCCACGATGAGTGGACGCTGCCACACGGCGGAGCAAAGGCGAGTGGATGGGGTCGCTTCAACGGCAACTGGGGGATTGAGGAGTTCTTGAGAACAAAGACCATCACGTACCAAGAGTAGCGGTTCTTGGGGGCACGCCTGACGAACTGAGCTCGGTTTACAGCGAATGAAACGCATCAGATACTGTTCTTTCATCGATGTGCAGTTCACTCTCTACACCCCAGATTACAGTTTTCAGCTTCTAGGTTTCAAGCTTCGCGAGTGGATGCAGGGTAGCGCGTCTGCACAGCTAATGCAGGACCCGGATGCTGTGCTCGATCGATCTCTCCCAGACTGTCTGCCGCACACTTCCGATTATGCACGCGCGATACTGCGCTGCCCATTTTCATGATTGGCCTTGATGACAACAATACTTTGCCGGATAGAAAATCCCCGAACCTTTTCAAGATGCTGATCAGCGTCGGCATGAAGTCATTGACACCAAAACGTCAGAGGTACAGAGATCTGCAAGGTCCAAGACAGCGCGCTAGTGACGCTTCTGGATAACAGAGCTGCACGGTCGCCGACTCCGACCCTCGTGGCTGCAGCGCGTCAACGACGTCGTCTTTGTTGCAGCGCGCCCAGCTCGACCAATCCAACGTCGGCCTCTGCGGACAACGAGTTGTGTTGATCGGCGCAACACCGCGCGCTCTTGAATTCTTCGGCAGCGCGGGGCCGGTGCAGAATTCACCTCGAGCCCAGGCCTGCAGCTGAAGTGTGTGCAGTGAGGGCTACGATGGATGTGAGCTGAAGACACGGCACGTGGACGGGCGAAGCGAGGGTCGCGACGCGGCGGGGTCCATCTCGCCCTGATTCAGCTGTCAGCTTTGTGTAGGCTTTGTGTGTAGCGGGAGCCTCGCAAGGCTACCAGATGTTTCCAGAGAAAATGTTGGGACCGTGCGATGAGCGAGTCCGTGCTGGCTGCCGTCGCGGTACCCGCAGATTCCACAGACAAAGCTCGCTATCGACGTTAGCCGGATGCATCGAAGCCCGCGACTTGAGTGGCTTGCGCATTCCATCATGCCCAGCAGCTGGCTGCACACTCCACTCCCGAGCGCCTTTGTCGAGCGCCTGGTCGAGCGCCTTGTCGAGCCCGGGCTTTGTGCTGCTCTGCCGTTCTTGTCTTTGGGGTGCTTCCTGGCTTTGTCATTTGACTGCCCTCTGCAGGCCAAGACCAGGGTACCACAACCTAAACTAACTCGAGGCAGCGATACTCGACTTCAGCCTGCGCGTCCCCTGGTGGGGGCCGGCTGGATCGAGATATCGGACCTGCATGCTGATGTACTGAAATACGGCATCGCCCCATCCATGTCAGCTTTGCTTCTTCTGCCTTGTCTACACTTTCCAGGGCTGACATTTCGCTACCGGCATTCGCTGACATTCGCCTGTACCTGACCCAAAGTACGACAACCCAGAACCAAAGTCCCACCAACACCATGCTGGCCATTGAAACCCCGCAGCCACCGCCGCTGTTCAGGAAGAAGTCTATTTTCCGACACTTTACAAGAAAAGAAAGGCCTCTCGACATCTCGAGTCCCATCATCGACCGACCACAAACACAACCACATTCACCACGGAAACTCCAACGCCGCTCGCACGAACACCAACTCGCCCACATCCCCGAGTCAGCACCCTCCCTCCCACCCCTCAACACACAGCCAAAGCGACACACCCACACCCGCGTCGACTCAGGCACCTTCCCAGACCTCCCCATCTCACAGCAATTCTCGCAGCCAGAGCCCTCGCGCCGCCCCAGCACCTCCAGCAGCACGCACAGCACCCGCGTACCACGCACCGCGCACCCCACCACCCCCTTCCCCCACAACACCCGCATCGGACCCTGGAACCTCTTCCTGCCCCCCTCCCACGTCCACGCACTCTACACGGGCTTCTCCCCCTTCACTTCCTCCGACCCGTGGTTTATCTTCTCCGAGGGCCCTGATCTCAACGGGAAGTTGAAGGTCCACTTTCACCGCGCGGGGAGCGGCGTCAAGGTCGCGGAGCTGTTTGTCGTTATGGATCTCAAGGGCGAGGGGGCGGGCAAGGTGGTCGGTGTTAGGTGGAATGGGAGTGAGCAAACTGGGCGGTTGGTGGAGGCGGAGGCCAAGGGGATGGTGAGGGGGGCTTGCAGTGTGGGGTTGGGGATTGTGCTTGAAGGAGAGGGGGATTGAGTCTTTTCTTCTTGGTTTACCGCGCCCTGTGCTCTTTGTCTGGTTGTGGGTGGCACTGGCTCTGTTACGCTGAGTGTGTTTGTTCGTTTCTGCGTTCAGCCAGCGCGCGTCTTATCTTCTATCTCTTTCTCCCTCTCTGTATCTTTTTACCTTCTTTCTCATTTCGATGGAGACACATCATTCCTCCACATCCACCTATCTTTATAATCAATTACTACAATCCTATCATCTTATCCAACCACCACCGACTATCTCCCTTCCATCCCCTCACTTCACATACCCCACCCCACCTCACACCACCACACCACTCACAACATACCACACTCCACTACACCACCACCTCCCTCAACCCTCGCCATCAAACACACAACGTCACACCCCCGTCACTCAAAACAAAATAATTCCGTCGATCGAGCGCTGATCTCCCGCTCGCGCCTCCTAGCGCTGCGGACTATCTAAGCTCGCGCCCGAGGATATGGAATGACGCATTCTCACCGATTAGACTGTCGCGCCCGCACGCTCGGAGATTATCTCTGTTAAACTCACGCTGAGGGAAGCTGGTGTGCTCTGGGTTCGGTGGGGTTGGGTGATGTAATCATGCTGTTTCTTAGGGTCGGTTTGTTGAGGTTGATACCTAGAGTGCTTGGGCGGAGGTGGCTGGTGGCTAATCTTACGCTGTAATTTGTTATGGTGGGCTAGAGCTGGGTTCTGACGTGTTAAGGATGAGCTGGGAAGCTTGGGATACTGTGTCGTGGGTAGTAAATTAGTAAGAATGTGTGTCACGTGCTTGGATCTTTAGCAGGGCCTATCCCGTCCATAGTTGCCCCTCCTCACATGTTGGTTCCATGCGACTGTCACATACATCAGATCATACCACGTACTCTCCACGGTATGCATGTATGGAGGTGAAGGGCTGGGGCGTGCCCAACTGTCAGTTCTGGAGAAGATGTGGGTTTCTGAGCATTTCGTTTTGTTTGTGCACTTGCTAACTCCTGTCACAAGCGCCAAAGGATGCTCAAGTACTTGAGTGTTTCGTCTTACTTGTGCTTACTTGCTGGACTTCGAAGCTATGTATGCTAAGCAGCGTGCCGAGCTTGAGCAAAGCAATTTATTAGAACCTGGTAAATATAGTCGACCCAGTAGTTTTCGCAGGATTCTATCAGCGTTTGTACCTTACTGCCACAGTTGTCAACAAGCAAGTCAAACAAATCGCCACCCGATACTTGATTTGACTTGCTATCTAAGCCAGTACACTGTACTTGGTTGCGCCGTGATTCGCAACTTATTGACTTGTTTGAAGATCATATACAAATTACGCCTCAGCGCCCACCCACTCTAGTAAGTCAATGCCCTCTCCCAGCAAAGCTTTGGTTAGGGCGAACGACGTCACTGAGTCTACTTCTGTCATCGATCACTTCTAGCAGTAGTCCGATTCTTCTCAGATACCTAGTTGTCGCATTATGATCTTCTCTTTTCGTCACTCATATTTCTCAACGTTTAAAGTCAGGGATTATGTCCCCATACAGGCTGCTGGCGATGGGATCCAACCCACCAATCAGAGCCGTGCGTTCTTCCGGAAACTCTTCCGGATGAGATGTCCTGCTTTGTGGAACGATCGTATCTACTATCATTCCACAGCTCACTTAGTCACAGACTGCGTGATATACAGAAATTATAAACATCCTCCTCAAAACCCAAAAAAACCTGGTGTTATGCTACAAATCGGTGACAGTATCACGTGATTTGGTACGAGTTGTTTGTGTATACATATGAGTCACGTGCTTTCAGAAAAGTTAACGGGCTTACGCCAAGTCCAAAGTCGAAGGACGGGATTATTACAGTGAGAAAAATACAAGTGCCTGGTTCGACGAGGACGGCATCGCACTTGCCAACAGCCACCTACGGAGCTTCCTCCGGCTAATTCGCATTTACGCCTACCAAATTACACGGCAACTGCCAGTAAGCTCCTATTTCATACAACTTCTTTCGCAGCTGCCATGTTGCCTATCCAACTCGTCGATACAAGAGGTCGCGGAGTAGCACAAACGGTGATACAAACGAATGAGCGCTACCGTCGAGCGCGATCTGCAGTGTCGTGTGCATCCCCGCCTCACGTTACCCACCCACAACCAGCTTCTCCGGCACCATACTTCGAAGCTAACAACGCGCTCAGCCTCCGGAGGTGATGGACAGTCATGTCGGCAGTGTCTCTGATAGCCAAAGTGCTTCGTCAAAGCGGCTTCCTGTTAATCCTCGCCGGCACAAAGTCGCTCCAGACCAACGAAAGCGTGTAGTCAGAGCGTAAGTGGTGCCCAGGACATCCCGTCTTCCAGGACTTGGAGAGTAGTCAGATACTCTCTGCCTACTAAAAGCTAGTCCGTATCCTTCGAGGCGGAGTAGTTGCTAACGGTGAAATTTCAGATGCAATGCGTGCAACAACCGCCGGGTAAAATGTTCTGGTGGGCAGCCCTGCCAAAGATGCATTCAAACAGCTCGGGAGTGTGAGTACACAGCGTCTGATACAGATCGAACTTCTTTGAAGGACGAAATGAAACGGTTGCAAGCACGTTGCTCTGTCCTCGAAGAGGGTCTGCGGACTATTGCGCCACATCAAGCACCAGACCTACTCAGTCAAGTTGACCGTTGCGAGCGACCGGATTGGGATAGTGTCGTTCCATATACTGTGTGGTCGCTGAACGTTGACGAGGACGACGAGACTGGAGGGCGTCTGCTGAATGATCCCTGTGGTACTGTGAGATATCTGGGCGAGTCATCCGGAGCTACCTTTCTCGATCAGCTGAAGCAATTTCTGCTGACCCTCTTGGTTCCCCTTACACCTACTCTAGACTCCGGAGATGGCTCAGCCTTTGTAGCTTCGGTTGGGCACTACCAAACTTTTGACTCACGTCCGTTACCGAATCCAGATGTAGATGCCACTTGGTTGCCTCCCAGGTTGGACATGGCCATGATGCTCTATGACCTTCGGCAACACATACAAGACGGCAACGGTACCTTCGCCTCGGGTGGTATACACTGGTGGGGTGACCTCACCAGTATACCAACAACCCCCGCGGGCTCTACCTCAATGGCTGCGTTGACAACAGCTGAGTCCCACCGGCATCTGGCGTTTCATCATGTTTGCTTTGCGCTCTCCGTTTCGATAGCACACACTCCGTTGCGTAATGCTGACAATCAATCCGGAGAGGCGTACTTCAAGCGAGCCCGATTACTGCTGGGTAACCCCCTTGACAGTGTTCGATTCTCTCTAAGCGATGTCCCGGCCCTGACGTTGATGGGCTATTATCTCATCGAGGTCAACCGGAGGGATGCGGCATACATGTATGTTGGCTTAGCGGTCCACATAGCCATTATGCACGGGTCATTCAGACGCACCGCCGATGAAGCCAGCAAGCGAACTCTGTGGACGTTGTACATCATGGACAGATGGATCAGTATGCTAATGGGAAGACCTCCAACCATACCCGACGAAGCGATCCGGCTTCCGCTTCCAGTAGATGCTCCGTAAGTTGAAATCATACGATGGCCAAGTGAGTACGAACTAAATTTGGCAGTACAATGCCGCCATCTGCAGGTCTTTGTGCCCACATCGAGCTCGCGAGAATTTCCGGAAGCATTGTCTGCGAGACATGCGGCATCGCTCCACGCATCCCGAGAGCCCAAGGCTCCGCGGCAAACGTCGAAAGGGCACTAAGGATGCTTCGCGACTGGCATTACCAGCTTCCGGTTGTACTCCAAGAACCTGCCGAGCAGCCACTAATCGATCCAGCTTGTTGCACACTGCACATGCATTACAACCAGCTGATCATACTGGCTACTCGTCCTGTACTTTTCGCTGTCGTCAAAAAGGCAGTCGCGCTTGAAACCTCCAGTGGACTGGACCCATCGGAGGAACACCTGCATGTATCCCACACCCGATCGTGCATAGAGGCCGCCCGACACAATCTGCATCTGGCTCGCCTTTTGGGATCTACCAACCGATACTGGTTTCAGTCTGGCCTGCATTTCTTGTTTAACGCTGCTGTCGTACTTCTGTTAAGTCGCATTAGCTCCGCCTGTGAGGAAGAGGTTGTTTCGGACCGAGCAACCGAAGGCCGACTTGCTCCAGACATCAGCTTTGCCATCCAGGTCTTCGAGCAGGAGGCCAAGACTGGAACAAACTATCCTCGCGACTGTTGGAGGGTGCTGCGGGACCTGAAGGCCTTGACCGACCGCTACGTATTGGGGCAGCACACACTAAATTCGCAGCGTGTAGCTGTTCGAGACCTGACACATGCCCAATCCAGCCAGCCAAAGAGCCCGACGCCAGCCAGGGAACGTTGACTCGAGCGCAAGGTGATGGCTTACGAGCAGATGACACACTACTTAGCGTAGTTCGGGCAACACTGGCCGAAAGCTCTACTGCGGTTCTTGCCTAGGCTCTTGGCTATTCGCTTCGCGGTTCGTTAGAGGGAAAATTGCCGCGCATGAAACATACGATCAAGAGTGGCTGACGCCCATCTAAGCCAGTTTTCCGGAAGATCATTGAGCATCTGGGGAAAGCGATGGGCTGACCTTGTAGCTAGAGCGAGCAGGTAACTCAACGAGATATCCTGAAGCGCCACCAGCAGCAGCCCATCTACAGTCAACATCTATCACGATGATTGAGTGCCATGCTTTGTTCATTACAGCGCCAGGGTCATACCTACTTCAACCTTGTTCCTTGCTTCACGCATCTCGCTTGTAGTATTCCGCGCTTGCAGGATTGTCCGATCCAGGGTTCCGTTTTAGCGTTGCTATGATCGAAGATCTAAAATGAGCATTCAGCTTTCGATTGGTCAAAACAACAAGGAAAGTCTACCCATGTGGAGCCAGTCAACGTTTGTCGCCGAGAACATCGATGAGTAAATAGAAACAAGGTTACTTGTTAGAGGGTCACGCCCCAGCTACTGCAGAAGTCGATTGACAATTGCAGAAGGATGTCGGACTTGAAGCGAGATTGTGTGCCCAGAGCATTGCCAGCAATTCGCGATATCATGTCGCTTTTCGATCGTCCCCCAAGAACCTCAACCAGGCTATTAATCTGGCTGTGAGCATGAACACTATCCGTGGATGCTGCCCAATCCATCATGCCGATAAAACGGGAATTCGATTCGACAGAAGGCGAATGGATAAGCGGACCGAAACGGGCTCAAGATCTACGGAGAGTTCAGCTTACCGTGCTAGGTCACGGCGCATAAATCGAAAAATTGACATAGCTCTGCTGCCTTTTCTCTCGATTGTGTATCTGTTTAACGGATTGGACCGGTCGAATGTCGGTAACGCTGAGACACAAGGTATGTTTTGTACGACTGTGCGGATGGACATCTGAAGCTGACTTGTTGCAGGTTTCAGCACCGAGATTGAAGCCGTGCCCGACGACCTCAATCTAGCCGTTTCGCTTTTTTTCGTTACTTTTGTGCTGCTACAGCCACCGTCAGCTGCTGTAGGGAGATGGCTCGGAGCGAAGCACTGGATTGCCGTGATGATGGTATGTCTGAATCTCACGCTTAGATTCACCCTCTGACGGGATCGTGGCGCAGCTCGGTTGGGGGACGTTTACTCTAGCGCATGCTTTCATCCGCGGGCGCCCGTCCCTGATCACCCTGAGGCTAATGGTCGGCGCGTTTGAAGCGGGCTTCTTCCCCACCGCTGTAACCTACCTGTCGACCTTCTACTGTAGGTACGACCTTGCGGTACGCATTGCTCTCTTCTACGGCCAATACGCCATCGCAGGCGCCTTCTCCGGTACAATTGGTAGGCGCAAATACGTCAATCGTTCAAAGGATCCACTGACAACGTCTGCAGCTTATGGTGTCTTCCACATCAACGGTACTGCACTACACAATTGGCAATATCTCTTCATCATTGAAGGTGGACTTACCATACTATTGGGCATAGCTGCCTGGTTCTGGCTTCCCCATGGCCCAGAGAGTGCGTGGTTTCTGAGTACCGACGATCGACAGTTTGCCACCGAGCGCATTCTTCAGGACTATGCCACCCACGTGGTCCAGAATTGCCCAGGCGATACGGCAAAGAAACAGAGGCTCTCGAAGAGGGACGTGAAAGAAACAATCACAGACTGGAAATTGTGGTACGTTCTGCTATTTAACATCTGTGCGAGTGTGCCAAGTCAGGCGTTCTCTGTGTTCCTGCCCTTGGTCGTGCAAGGGCTGGGATACTCCTCCCTTCAAGCAAATTTGGTACGTTCATTCTGATGCGCACATTGAGACAGTATGAGATGCTAATAATTGAGTGAAGATGTCCGTACCGCCATACTTGTGCGGAGCAACGACCCTGTACCTCTTCGCACTCAGCTCGGACTACCATAGAGAACGGGGCTACCACATCATTGGGGGGATCATCATCGCGCTGATAGGCCTCATCACAACGATAAACGCTCCCTCAACAAGCACCAAGTATGCTGGGTTGTGCATCTTGCTCTCCGGGAGCTACGTTCACGGGCCACTCACAACAGCCTGGCTGAGTGGGAATACACCAGGTACGTCATATAGGCGAGCAGCTCATAGGATGGCATCTGACTTGAATAGAACCTGGCAAGCGCTCTCTCGTTCTAGGCGTCAATGGCTTTGGCAATCTCGCTGGAGTGATTGGCGGCCAACTCTACAAACACAAATACGCCCCAGGATTTCGAACCCCGTTCTACGTTACGCTCGGTTTCGTCGCAACGGCTTTGGTAGGATATACTTCATACAGATATGCGCTGCAGGCCGTGAACAAGAGGAGGTCGAACGTGCTCACAAGCAAAGACATGGCACAGATTGAGGCGGAACAAACAGACGATACACGTTACGCTGATCGCAAGTGGACCTTCACGTACGGTCTCTGACCACACATCGTTCAAGAAGACAATACTCAACGCGTGTATCTCACGTACGCCGCGCGTCAGTACTGCAACGGTCCAAAGGGTTCCTTGCCCGGATTGCGCGGAGTTGTCTCCGATCATCCGCTATGTCATTTAAAAGAACAAACAAACAGGGCGCATTCATTCCTCTATAGGGCTGTAACCACTGACACCCAAGTCCACCTCTCATCTATTCCATCAAGTACCTCTGCATGCCCCAGACTGTTGCTTACTGAGCCGATATACTCACAATGCCAAGCCACGAACCAAAAGCCGCCTTCTTCCGTGCGACCAGCCTAGGTGCTGTGCGCGGCCTACAATTGACCCGCGTGCCATGGCTAGATCGATTGGGATTCCACGCATCGCACCACATCACGGCAATGTTGCGACCCTTTACAGTAGGGACCTTTACTCACGCGGAAACCTACGACATGGTGACAAATGCGCTCTATCTTGGAAACAGCCCAAGCTACTCCGACGACCTAAGATTGTTTGTAGTCTTCCCTCATCTGAAAGAAGACATACGAAACAACAGCAGACTCCTAGCCTGTTTCTGGCAAAGATGTATGCTGCCAGCTATCGATGCTACACACTCAACTCCCGGACTAAGCGAACAGAACGGTGACGGTATGGATTACATTAGCTACGTCCCGGAAGATGAGATGGAGTTTTTAGATGAAAGCCTTGCCACTTTCGGGCTACACACTCCCAGCCAACGTCACGACAGCGCGCAACTCTTTAGTTTGGAGCAAGCGTGGGAAAGCATAGAACAGGCTACAGCAAGCCACGAAGAACTTCAAAGTCTACGGGATACATTTCTCATCGTTTCCTGGGAAGCGCCTGCGGTATCGGTAGGAACATGGGACACTCCATCATTCGAGCAATTTCTGAACCCGGATTTCATCGACCAGAGATGTGGAAAGGTCGTTTACAATGAGATGCGTGAGAAGCGGCCGGCTTTGCAAACTCATATGCGGACTGTATCGAGGAAGAGATCGGCGACGTTATCGCAGTTAGAAGAAAGACCCGATGCGAAAAGAACACAGAGTATGGACTTGAATTAGCGGAGAGGGTCTTGTCAAGCTCTTGTTGTAATTCAGGCTATCGTCCATGTCTGAAACTTCACCTACTCTCAGCAGCATCCGACTTAGAATCCAGAAGTTCGTGTTCATGATTACGCACATCTTCATTCTCATTCCATCAGCATCCAGCGCCCTGATCACCGATCGACACCTTCGCCGTTCTCGCCCTCCCATAACCGTTGGTAGCACCACGAACCCAGTTCATTGAAGTAGCCATACGGAGCAGACAGATCCAAAGAAGTCGAACAGAGAAGCAGAAGTGGGCGCGACACGCACGCACGTCATGTGATTGCACGCCTCGAACTTCTGGACCGGTGTCCCGCATTTGGGGCACTGGGTAGTGTTCTTTCTTATGTGTTCAAGAGAAGCTTCTCCCTCCTTGACCTTGCGCTCGCGCTTGGGCTTCACCTCGGGTTGTACCCGGCAGTCGAACAAGTCGCCGTGCCAGCTGTGTTCGCAGAATCGGCAGAAGGCCTACTCGCATTCTCCGCAGATGCGGAGCCGGTCCGCGAGGAGCTTTTCTTCTGTTGTCTGCTCGTTTTCGATAGTCGCGGGTTCTCCTGACTTTTCCTGGGGTGATACAACGTCGTCTTCGAACTCGACGCCCATCTCGTCCAAGGGCACACTTGGTTTCGGGAACTGGTTTCCTTTTGCAGCACCCTGGCACCATTACCGTGGACACCAAACCGTTGATCTGTCGGTCTGGAGCTTTCGTTTCCGCTTGAGATCGACATAGCGCTGGACCGCAGGTCGTTCGATCGGGATGCGTAAAAGCTCACGGGGGATGATGAGTCGTGCCATGTTTGCGCGTCTATTTTTCTCGTCGTCGCTTTCCATGCCGCAGTTGTACGCTGGATACTTCACGCTGTCGATATTGCCGGTCAAGATGGCGTTGTTGATGTAATCCTGGAGGCAGTCGATACAGAAGACATGTCCACATACTGCCATCTGGTGGCACAGAGATCTGCTCTTCGGGTTCAAGCATATGCCACACTCATGACTGCCTCTCTTGAGCGCCCGTTGCTTTGCGATCCGATCGTAGTCAAGCAGCTGTGGCAAAAGGTCCCCTCTACCTCTAGACGCTCGAAACCAGGCCCCAGCTCAGCACGCTCTTGCACGTGGATGATGTAAGCGTACAGGACTGGAGTACGACCGTAGGCCTCCCACAATGTCTTGACCGCCGCCTGCAGATCCTGGGTTTCTTCCTCCGGCAGCCAGCACGCTTTTAGTTGTACGCCAGGCGCGGTAGCGGTTGGATAGTCGTCTGGCAATTCAAAGTACGCGCGAATGGGTGGGAGGTGGGAAATCCTTTATTCCTCGCTTCTTTGTCCCACACAAGAAAGCTGTAGTAGAGTCTGTAGCGTCACCGGAATCTCTACGTATCCAGAGTAATATCTTTGAATAGTTAGATCATCGACACAGATGGCTGCCAGCGCTTCAAGCTCTCCCGCGCGTTCATCTCCAGTCTCCGTCATGGTTCGTTTTGTAACTACTGCTTCGAGGGCTGGAGTTTGTAAGTTTTGATGTGGAGGTGCTTTTCATTGACATGCACTTGGTTATCGTGCTTAGCCGCATACCTGGATGAAGAATTCCTGTTCACAACGTATCCGTATTGAGCTCGAGGAGAGTCGGGTCCATTGTTTGCAACCATTGTGTTTCGAGTATCGTTGAACACATTCATGTGAGTTTTCTAAGTTGATATTGGTCTGCTGCAGTAATGTTTTTGGGTTGTGAATTTTGCGAGCAACGTGGGTGTAAAAAAAAATACATAAAGACATTGTCAGCACACATGCTAGTGGATCTGCCAAATTTGCGCCATACCGTCAGTCGATGAGGCCAAAATCCAGAGACTGTTCATGTGCACTACGCGTGGAGCTCAAGTAAGCTTGTCTTTGGAGCTGTTCGTTCTGTCCAAGACTGTGAGATTTTAGATACGGTAGGCCCAGGGCTTCGAGAAGGCCTCTTTATCTATATCTAGTATCTCTTACTGAAGCTGTATGATGAAGCTCCATTGATTCAAAGTCCATCGATTTTGGCAAACAAACAACAGACGTGTTCCTCCCGTTGTCTTTCGGTGATTTAGCACCCGTCAAGAGATGCTTAATTGGACAGAAGCTGCCTTACTGGTCCGCTTTGCTCTGTTTCTGTGGAAAGGGAGGCCTTGAGCCGTGCAATGCCGTTGCCTTACAAGAACAGCCGATGCTTATGCGTTGTTTGGGGTCTGACATAATCAGTAAATATCCAGGCCTCGAAGAAGTTTACAGTGATCGAATCAACGAGGGTCTAGGATGCAGGCGCTTTTTCTCAGTGACGTGAATTTTACATAGCTCTCACTAGCTTGGGTGTTCCGAATCGCGTGATCACACTGCCCTGTGGGCATCTTGAGGCTATAGGTGGATGGCGACCCATTGGCCAGCAAACCTCAAACCTTCGTCTTGGTACGATATCCACGTCACTGGAACCGCTTCAGCATACGTTCCGTTTACTCTTGCCGACTTACCACAGGGGCAAATCGCTGCTACCGGGCCGACTTCACTCAGTCCGGGACAGAGTTGATCTACGACAGTGAGGTGATAGGACCGGGTTCGAAGGCGCGCAAGCGAACTGCTGCAATATGCGGAGCGACATATGTCCTGCGGTCGGCATCACCACCCATGCATGTAGCCTCTGCTTTATCACACCGCACCACTTCACCGTTTCATGGTGCCTGGCCTATGCCCCAATCGGCCAACGCGACTGCAAATCCTCTTCTTCACGGCGACGCGAAGCTCCATGACGCCACTTTACAGCTGCAAGTCAGGCCGATGCACTATGACCTCCAATCACACCAGCGAGGCACTCTCTTCGCCTTCTCAATAACGTTGTGGCACGTTGGAAACAGAAACCTAGTGGCGACGGTGATCAATATATTGAAACGATGAAGATCATTACAGAAGCTTTCGTAGAGAGTGGATCCGCTGGAGCCGCGAAGACGAGCCGTAAAGAGTGTGGCACGATTTGGAGAGCTTCGTGTGTGTGTTATACCTATAGCGCGCAAGGATAGTTCATATGGTGCACTGACCGACCACAACAGCGAACGCCAACAGGCAAGTGCACGCGCAGACAGGACTCCGAGCGGCGGACCCTTTGGAAACCGGGATTGATTACTATCTGGTAGATGAAATTCGTCATGTCTGTTCTGGTCAGCAACTTGAGTACAGATCATTTTGATATCGCGCTAAGTTTGAGTGCCTTAGGCAACGACCACTGCGAACCTGAGTCGTAACATTCACAACATGGAGAAAATTAGACACATGAGCGACAGCTGTTGGTTTGTCCCACTTACTGGTTCCAAATAGCAGTCTCTGTCAAATGCTGAGTTTACAAGGCCTACATATCAATACCTCATGACTAGTTTCAGGTCGAGCAATAAACTCTCGCTACCCAAAGCAGTCACCAACTCCAAACACTCCCCTCCCACCTCTCTACTCCCACACAAGCTCCTCGCGCCTAACTACCCACACGCCTACCATCGAGCAGTCCCGGAGTCGCTAATACCTAACGGCACATCCCACAGCCTAAAGCGCGGAGAACGCCATCCTCGCGCGTCCCATGATGCGATGCGGTTCACGAGTTTCAGATGGCGATCTGCAATCAGTGGTTCGCAACGGTCCGCGTCTCACGCCAGCCCTGCGACCGTTGGCACGCGGTTCCAACGGCGCCTGAGCGATTAGCCCAATATGCATAAAGTGACGACAAATCATCGGTAGTGGGTAAGTTGCGGCATATGCCCGAGGAGCCGAAATTTGACGGAATAGCTGGGAGTATGGGATTTCAAGTCAGATCATGCTGGTAAGAAGAGTTTGTTTGCTAGGCAAAAAGGTATTAGATTGAGAGTATTACAAGGGTACTTGAAGTCTACAAGTAGAATGAAAGGTTCTAGCGAGTGTGGTGCAAGGGGTCAGACGACCGTCTTGCTAGGGGTATAGGTACACAAGGAAATCTGTAATGTGATGCCGCTGATGACGTGTATAATGGGAAGGTCCGGGTATGGGTATGGGTATGGGTATGGGTGTAACGAAAATGAAACGCGAAACCTGCTGTTGAAGCCTGCCGCCGACTGTGGGTATCTCTACCAATTTGTGCTTTCTCTTCTCGGCCCAATTTCTGTTGCTTCACAACCTGTCGCCAGGAACTGGCGATAAGATGACCTGTGGGTGCATAAAATAATGCCGACCCTCTGATGCCTTGATGTATCCTCCACACTACCATCAGTGCGGCTCCGAAAGACTTTCCCAACCTTATGCGCATAAACCTAAACAATGCTGCAAGCCAGGGAATAACCGAAAGATGTGTCGGAAGTATCGCAATGGCTCCGAGGAGCTTCGATCCGAGAGTGCAGTATGTGCACTACTATTTGTGCTTGAAAGGTATACTGCTGTGTAGGTATCGTGTACGTCGTGAAGCGAACAAAGGATCATTAAAGATGCGGTCGATGAAGTTTGGCAAATGCTCTCTCCTACTCCAAGTTAATTCGTTGCGACCAGCGCAACCTCAACATCCCTCTCTTGTAAATTTTGAAGCCTTATGCACTGAGGCCTTCAAAGTGGTCGGCGAGTCACTGGTAGCTTGCGCTCGGATCGCCAGTGTCTCCGCGCATCTCACTCTGAGCATACGCGCTCTGGTGGTGGTGTTCTCGCTCCTCCTCCTGCTCCGTTTCAATTGCTTTCAACTCCTCCGCCTTGTCTCTACACGCGACGGGCGAAAAGCCAGCACCGACTTTTGACGAGATGATGCGCCACCGATCGTTTTCGTACTCTTGCATCGAAGTGCGCAGTTTTGCGACCTGTGGTTCCGATTGTGGTTAGCATCTCCGTATTCGCGTCGGGGTTGGAGGTACGACGTTGCGCGTTTCAGGACAAAACGAATAGGCTCATTGCGGGATGGGGCCTAGGTGTTTGATATACATGAAAGTGACTTACCATCTCATCTGTCCAGACTGTTGTCTTGGCTTTAAGCTTTGTGCAATATCGCACCTGCAGGGTGCCAGAGCTGCGACCAGGGAAGAAATCGGCGATTTGCTTCCAGGTCAAGTTCTTCTTCTCTTTCAGGTCGACTAGCAACTGGTCGTCTTCGGGCGTGAACTTGAGCTTGGGTCCGCGAGGCCGCGGCGCGGGTTGAGGCATGCCCTGTGCGCCTACAACGCTGGGAGGTCCATGAGGGATGGGGGAGGGCGGCGCACCCTCCATTTGGTGTCTTTTGCTGCGATGTGTGTTGGGTAGATGGTGGTGGTGCGTTGGGGGCAAAGCGTGTTGTTGTTGTTGCGGGGCTTGTGGAGGTGTGTATTGGTGGAGGGAGTAACCCTGCTGTGAAGGATGAGCAAGTGAGACGCTTCCTGTTGCTTGCCCGTATGGGTTCAGATGTTGCCCTAAGGAAGGGAGCTCCGACTGCAGCTGATGCTCCTGATGGCTGCGCTTGCGTCCGGTGGTTTGATATGTCGGAGAGTAGCCCACATCGTAGGAAGATGGCGGTTGGTGTGACATCTGGTGGTGGCGTAGGAGATGAGATTGATGTAGCGACGGATGTGTCTCGATGTCTGTGTATGCGGGATGAGGGGCAACGCCGGCATGTTGAAGAGCATGAGACGGGTGTGGCTGCAAAAAAGCGTGCTGATATTCTGGCGGTAGATCGTGGGGATGCAGTACATTTGAATGCTCGACATTCGATGTCGGGACATGGTGGTCGTGTCCGGCATCGCCTGGCACGCTGTAGTCGAATAAGGCGCCTCGGTAGGGACTCGCCAGGGCTGCGATTACGCATGGAGACTACCAGAGCTAGCTTGCTCTGGCAGGCCGCCGCAGTGAGACCTGAGCCAGAAAAATAACGCCTAGGGTTTGTTGCCGGGTTGCCTCGAGGTACTTGTATCGCATGTGTTTACAATTTCTCCAGCTGTTGTTACGTTGACAAATGTTGGAGCAGGAGGAGCCCCGAGGTAGATACCATGGACGTAACCTGATCGCGTGTGTTAAGTATCGGGATAGCGGGATATAGCCACTGAGAATTAGAACAACAATAATATGCCACTGGGACTGCTGCGTTATAAGCCAAGTTTTGAGCCTGAAGGAGCGAAGGCATGAAGGCATGAAGGCATTGGGGCAGTCTGTCCCTTCAACAACCCTAGTCCTGTGCACTTGCCACACGGACGCAATGCCGAAGTACCAAAAGCTATGGGGCATCTCCACGAGACGGTCTCTGTTCCTGAATGGTACAGAATTAGCTGTGTAGGGAAGGCCCGAGAACAAATTCTACGTCAAGCACAATGCGGTGATCAATGACAGGGAAGGGGTCCCCGGTTCAAGATCTGGAAAGGTATCCTAAGTCATTTGCGCCAGTGTCATGCTGTTGGCTCGTGTGCTGAATGGCTGCTGCTGCAGAATGCAGAGATTAGACTCTTTTGCCCCAGTCCCATTCGACGTTGATGGCAAAGCGTGTGGTCCAAGCCAACGTTGTACTATTTCTAGAAGACCAGGACAGTAAGATCTCCAGCACCGTTGCAGCACTCTCATGCATACCCACCGTATCCCAGTGCAGCGTGGTGGCCAGAAGATGCGCATTGAAGGTGTACTCAACGGGCTAGGTTGCGCGCGTCAACCCGACAGGGGAGGTACCCAAACCGGTGACGCCACTAGCAGGACGACTTGTATGCGAGATTGAACGATGCGGACTTGATGGGAACGTGGAAGCCAGGCCCGCGGTCTGGGAAGCCTGGCGCGTGCCAGAGCTTGCGCATGCTGGGTATCTTGACAGCACCAACCTTTGTGATCGGAGATGTCATAGCCTGTCGCGCCATGTGCATCACCACCAAGGTGATTCATGCCTGGAAGTGCCTTACCCGTTGTGGGCCACGGTGGACCGTCATGCTGCGTGCTCTCTTTGCTGTGCTCGGATCATGGCAGCGCAAATGCCGGGAAGGGAAGCTGGCTTGACGTAGCACCCGTCTGTAAGCAGTGGGCTAGGCACCGGCTGGCCTCAGTCAGAGCTTTTTGTCGCATTGGCATGAGGCGGCCTGAGGATTGGCTCGTGCAAGTGCCGTTTCGAACTTATATGAAGGAACCTGGCCCTATATGCGGTTCAGCATCCCCGCAGAGCGAGGATCGACCGAGCCACAAGGAGATCCCTATCGCTGCCGACCAACGCACGAGCGCGCACGACAGAACTGGCAGACGTACGGAGAGCGAACACACACAATGCGGTGGCGAAATGTGCAAGGAACAACGTTTGTTGTTGTAATTGCAATATTGGCAGGCAGTGTGATGTTGGGGCTCACGGGTAGCGGGGCGGCAAAAGGTGGCCATACCTATGCTGGCGAATTGAACGAACGAACGCCGGGTTCGGGAGACCCTCACGGCTCGATAGCGACAGCTTGGCATCGCAAGGTCGTTTAGGGCGGCTGCGATCTGCTCACACCCCCGAGGCGCGCACTTGACTCATCTCGCGACAGACGCAGGCGGTAGGAGATGAAGTCGTAATGCGGACGGTATCACAGACCCTCCTTCAGACGGTGTCGCTCAGACGGGGACCGACATGCATGCGTCAAACAGCAAACTTCAACACCACCTCAAAACGTGACCAATACGCGAATGCACACCAGCGGAGACCTGCCAGGTTCTCCTTACCAGGGCAGCAGCTACTATGACCTCACATTGCTGGATTGAGGACTTGTGAGGCCTCAGAGTTGGTCGATGCTGTCTGCCAACTCCAACGACGTTTGGCACACTGCCAGCATTAGCCATTTAGGCTGATCGTAGGATCACACATCGGTCAGACCGGCCAACCTTGGAGTCCATGCGCTCCACTGTACTCAATCAACATCTTAGAAAGCTCGCAAAGGGTTCTCCGCTGCCTGTGCCCTCCTGGTACGCGAGGCGTGCGTTGGAGGAATACAGATTTCGGTCGCCTTGAGCAACAATGCGCTCTATGCGACAAGAGAGCTGCCTCTTCCAGACAATCCGCAGTCTACTGGCAGGTAGACTTTGATGCTACCTCAGTCGCCGGTCAAAACATCAGGCCTGCCTTTGACTGGACCACAAGTTGTTTGCTTCTAGCGGTGCCGTTGCACAACGCCCCACAGGTCCAGACTTTCTGTTGGAGCCTTTCTGCGTGAGCTGGAAAACGCTGCCGTGTTGTGGTCGGAGACGCGCCACACAAGCGGAAAGACGCAGGTACCACAGGCCAGTTGATCGACCAGGTTGCGATCGGTTAGTGGCCGTACAGACACATGACACCGCTTCGGTAACGGAAAACCGTTGAAACACTGCTGCGAACTACTGTAGATGCCCGAAACAACGGCTCTGGACATGAAACAATGCTCCCAAGTCGTTGTATAACTGCTGCATTACTTCGATGTTGGTGTAGACTACCTCTGCATCGGCGCGTAGGTCGATGCGGCTCTTGGTGTTATACTGATCCCGCTACGTACGATCGACGATGTCTTAGCAACGCAGTAAAGTCTTTCGATACTACACACTTAGCGCGTAGCAACAGTCAACATTACGTGAACAAAAAACGTGCGAAGTCGAGGAACATCCGTGGTGCGCGCTGCCGATAGCCGCTACCAAGAGTTCCGATAGGGACAAAAGGACGTTGGAAACAGTTATGCGCGTGCACCGCTCGACCAGAATAGGGAAAGCTGGTATCATAAAGTGGGACTATTGCGCTGAAACCGGGAAGATGCAGGCTGTGCTCAAGACGATTAATACTTTCCTCCGAAATGCTCCTTTGCATACTGCTCGCAGGCCTAGATTGTCAGTGGATATAGACTAGGGATGTGTAGTTGCAGATATCGACACATACTTTCGCAGGTTTGCCAACCTTCTGGCCAATAGCTTTCCACTTGTTGGCATCATACTCCTTAATCGCGGCAAGCAACGCTGTGCTCTGCTTATAAATCAGTCTTCGTCTGCCGTAGCTATCAAGATCGTTTGGAAAGACTCACTTCGTCCTCTGCGAACTCGGCGTAGTGCATGTCCTGGACAGTCTGGTCAGTGACTGTGGTATATACGGGCCGATTCCATTACACACTTTGTACCAATGCTTCTTTACACTCCCTTCTGTTCGCTGAGGGAAGGTCTGGACCGGCATGTTAGCAAGCAACGGACAATCAAAGCCTCGACGTCTAGGTACGAAAAAGCGCGGCACACCTTTGCGATCTCGCTCCAACTGTTACCTGTATCTCTCATCTGTTTGAGCCTGAGCTCCTCTGCTGGTGTCCAAGGCGTGTTTGTTCTGCTCTTCTTGATCTTTGGTTCTTGCGCAATAGCCTCGGCCCGGTCTGCCTGACCTGGCGCCGCACTACTCTGCGCCTCTGCACCGCTGGCTGTGTCTACCATGGTGTTGGCTTGCTGGTCTAAGCTGAAAGACTTGCGTTTTCGACTCCCAGACTTTGGAGATTGCGTCTTTGGCGCACTCATGGAGACTGCGTTTTTTTCCTGAGTAGCAGGGGCTGTACACGGTAGGTCAGGCTGCTCGGCTGCTGCAGGGTGATGTGAGGTATGAGGCTGAACTGGCGTAGTGGGTGACGGTTGAGAGTAACGTTTGCTAGCGGGTGAGGAGCTGTGATGAGTACCCAAGGTCAGCGCGTATGGGGGTGACGACGGTGACTTGAGGTCCAACAAGGAAAGACGCAGGGGACGACGTCGTGTTCAAGAGTAGGAGCGACTCACGACATATTTGCGCACGGGTGCGTCTTGCGTCGCCGCCGGTCAGGTTCAGACGTGAGGCTTCTTCACTGGTCAGATGAGGTGCGTCTGTAGAGCGTGGTGTCATGCTCGTATATTGTCAGGTTAGGTTCAGATCCAGGTCCAACACTGCGTTTAGAGGATATAACGGCGAGTGTGGACGTGATGGACCATCATGATATCCAAGTAAGCAGATGGCCGGCCGGTGCAAGTATTGATCAAGTACAGGGGATACAAGAAGGGTCAGGCTTGCAGGCAGGCGAACGAATAGGCACAGTGCAGTGGCATCAGACGAGAGGACAACTGGGATGCTGTAAGCAAGTACCAGCGGGGGCGCCCTCAACTTGTAGAGTCGAGTAGAGATACGTCCATTGTCGTCAGAGACATGTGGGAGTGCCAGTATCGGTACGCAGATGAGCTGCAGCGGAGAAGCGGGGTAGCAACCTTCTTGACAGATACTGATGATTAGGTGGCTTCAGAACTGCGGGCTCAGCGAGACGAGGCCGGAGAAGGCGGGGAATTGCAGCCAGCGCGTGACATGTTCATGCATCTCCAGCTGCTGTGAGTGCTGCAGAACGCCGCCGATCAAGCTATGACGAGCTTCAACTAGAGGTACTATGTAATGTACGTGCTGGACCAGGTCAGCGAGATCCGGTCGGTCGCCTCGTACAGTCGCTGGGCATATTCGTGGCTAGCGTTTGACAGAACACATGTATCAGGGTGTTCAATGTTGGTTCGTGTATGAAGATACAAGAAGGAGTATACACCAAAGATGGACAGCAAATGCAATCGCATGGACAGTTGTTGATGATGCGCGGGGTTGGTGCGTGCGCTATCGGTGGACCCGGGCGCTCCTTCCCCGTCGGCGTCTTGCTCGTGCCTCGATATCATCATCGGTCAACCACATGATGGAAGCGTCCAAAATACACGCGTCGACCTTCGCGGCGACCTCCCAAGCCATTTCATCCAATGACGACCCCCTCCATCGTGTGTTTGTAGCCGGTCAGGCCCTTTCCCACCAGCACTTCGCGGCTGTGCTGTTTGCCAGTCCCTGCCACTCTCATGGCTGCAGAGCGATCCTCCTGATTTGCGACATTCGACAGCTCGGCGCGGGGAAGGTAGATTGACTCACTCGCTTCTTATTCTACCACCACACGAACGACGTTGTTTTTCGCAAAGGAGCGCAATGCTCTTCAGCGTAGTACCTATTCTCTGCCAAGCCAAACCCACGGGACCACCTGACGCAGCGCCAGTATCAGCCCAAGGGGCCGCTCCGCAATAGCAGTGTCCATTAAGCGCCAAGTGACAGTGCCTGAAGACTGCCTGAGCACGACGATGCTCCAGAACGGAACACGGCATTTCCGAGCTCTTTCAAGTTTCTACCGTCTCACGACGTCAACGATGGCCTGGTCTGCCACCGGTTTGTAGATTTGAGTGGCACATGTAGGTTGCGCGGCCTTTTTTTCAGCTCAGCGCACCGTATAGACCAGCTGATGTTCTCTTGCTCACAAAAAAGCTGACTTTGCGTTTGAGTTCACACACTGACTTACAGCCGCTGCTAATGTGTTCGTTCCTCAGGCACTAAGGCAGCTAAACAGAGCACTGTTCTCTCCGCTACCTGTAATCGCGCGTTTCCAGTTAGCGCCCGCTGTTGATATAGTCCGGGGTGGATTTGTTTCCAGGCTCTCCAAACATTGTCAAACTTTTCGCTTCGCAAACTTGCTGCACGACCTCTTCTCTGACATGCTCAGTTTTGAAACCGACCCCGTCTGATCCCAAAGCGTGCTTTGATATCATGCAATCCGCTCTAGAACGTCACTGCACTACGCAAACGCATCGCCAAAGACCTTTGGTCCCTTCCTCTCCGGCTGCATCTGTCTCGGAGCAGGGTTGCTCTAGACATTTTGGCTTCGAGCGCCGATGTCAACCGTGCGGGCGATCAGAAGCTTAGCCGCATGACTGACAGTTTGAAAACGTTGCCAACATCAGGACGAGCCACTGTAATCCACAATGGTGCGCGGCCCAGCGAACGTCCCGTTTCTTGTCACTATCCAAACTCTATAACAATTGTCGGGTGCCCCAAGTTTCGAGGCTTCAACCGCATCTGTTCAATCGGCATCAGTCTTTTGGTTTCTTTCCTAGCAGCCTTGTAATACTTTCTTTAACTCCCACCGGTTGGGCTGCACTACATTCCTTAATCGACATTGCTGGCAATTACATTCGTACATACAAAATTCCCCAGTAATACATTCTTTCGGAGCCAGACTCGAACACGACAATCAGACATTCCTATCAGACACGATTCGCAACTCTCAAGTCCCGAACACACCAACGTCTACCAGTACATTCATTGGATACCATCACTCTCACGATGCTTCACCACCAACCTCAGATCCTTTCCCCTCTTCCAGAGATGGGTTCCCAGACCTCAAACACGTCTGGCATGCGTGGTCGCAAGATGTCTGCTGCTGGAAACAGATCGTGGTCAGAAGAAGAGGTATGAATCATCGCAAGCCAACAAAAAGCTCTCGTCTAACAAGCACAAGGAGAGCTATCTACTCCAGACTCGCATGCAGAAAATGCCATACAAACACATTGCTGCGCATCTGAAGAAGACCGAGCTTGCCTGCCGTCTTCACTATCATCAGTTATCGCACGGTAGCCACCGTCGTAGGCGCAACTCATCTGTCTCGTCTACTGCTTCGTTCGGTTCCGTTGCCCAGTCGGTCTGCTCGACGGGGACTGATCAGGACGATTTTTCACAATCCTCCCGCCACGCTTCGCCAATGAGCTACACAGGCAGCTCCCATCACATCAGGTCGACTTCGCTTAACGCTTCTCCTGGTCGCGGACAGCACAAGATCCTTCTTCCCAAGCCCCGCACACTCACTCCCCAGGGCTCCCCCGAGCCTCACAACGGACTTCGTATCAACACAGAAGTTGCCTGCCAGCCAAGGATCGTCGATACCGACCGGCTTCGCGCTATCTATGAGTCTCGCCGTCAGCAGTTCTGGTCTACTGTCGCTGCTGATTATGGTGCGGACGTTTCACCTGCGCAGCTCGAGGCAATCTGGCGCAACAGCTCCAGCTCGGTGCGCCCACCCACTCCCGACGCATCTCCTGACGGCACTATTCTGCACAACCCGGTCTTCAAATCTACGGCTCTTCCGTACGCGTCGCCCGCGCACACTGAGCCTAAGCACTACAGCCCCATGAACATCAGCGCAATCTCCGCACCAGAGCGCATGCCGTATATGCTTCCCATGCCCGTTCCCTCCTCTGGCCGCGGCCGTGCCGGCACCTGGAGCTCTGCGCCTCGAGACAACATGCCCATCGCCAGCCTCCTAACAGAGGACAAGAACCCCCGCCAGTTCTAATCACGTGGCTGCGAATTGATGTAAACTTACGACTTCTCACTTTCATTCACTCTTATTTTGACATGTTGCTTTTCCATTTGTCTCACACAAAGCTTTTGTTTGACGTGCTGGAGTGAAGGGTTGACGAATCTCAGTCCTTGTTCTTATACAGTCCGCAATGGGGTGGAAGAAGGAATCAATTGTACAGAGATAGCTAGCAAGCGTTTAAACAGCCATCGAGTACAGTTCTTCGAACAAGTGCATTTTGCGTATACTTCTCAGGACTATGTTATCTCTTCCACGTTGTCGCGTTACTTTCGCGTTCATGGGCTCTCGCTTAGCGCGACGCCACTTGACCCTTGCCAATCTCACATGTTCTTAACAGCACCTCCACCTCAACCTCAACCAAGCACCTCCAAGAGATCTTGACAGTCCCGACGGTGCTCGCGCGCCGTCTAGTCAGCAGCCACAATGTACTCGACGTGTCCAAGCAGGTGTCTTGATTAGCACCTGCCGTTCCAGGTAAAGATAATGTTTCGTAGCTGACCCCGTGAAACACTTCCGGCCTCAGACACATGGTGGAGACCTGTTAACTTTAGCAACTCTTCACACCCACTTTGCGCGAAGCGAGCGCAGCAGTCCTCTTGTCTCCACATGTCCAAGTCATGAAAAAAGCAATCTTGCAGACCCGCAGCCCGGGCTCTTGCACCACCAAGACCGTTGATGCACAGGCAACACGATCACCAGAAGCAACGTGTCAGCCCGGCTTCATATGGAGCCAAAAACTCAAATTGTAAGACCACCGTTATGCCGGTTCCTGTCGAGCAAAGTCTCCACTCGGTCTGTTTTCCCGGTCTCGCATCTCCCGCCTGTGCCACACGGCTCCTTCGTCGCTATCCATTGTGGCCTGTCGTGCAGACCTCATTTCCCATCGTTCATGCTTGCGGGTCGAAACCATTCATCCTTGCCCTGCAGGCCAACAGCAACCTCGAGGTGCGGGTATTGGGTCGGTGCCATCCTCGTCTCAGGATTTGAGAGCCCCTTCACCTGGTCGTCCCCGCTGCATGAATGATCAGGCCCATCCTTGATCACGTCGGCGTTTCCGCGCCTGTCACATGGGGCAATGAGTTCGTCGCCTTGCCGCCTTGCAGGGCTGACCGGTGGCCTGAAAACCACGACCAGGTCCTTGGAAGGGTGACGTTGTAGGATTACGAGCAGTAAGATGAAAAGCACCGGACATGTGGTTCCGAGAGGATAGCCAGAGTAAGCTTCCGCATCCAAGAAGGGTGAGAAGAGCGGCCGCCTTCTATGGGCCTTCCAGAAGGATCCTACATGTGCTCGCCACATGCACAGACGGAGTGGCTTCTCTGTTGGTCTGACCCCTTTTCCTCACCTCCTCCAGAAGGCGCATCGTGTGATAGATCGCCACGTCCATACCGACATTTTGCTCCACTGCATGAATCCACTATCGGTGACTCACTCGCTCGATTCTCACCGAGAGGATGGCCCTTCCTCTGGATTCTGCTGCGCTGCTGCTGATATCGAAGCCCCAGCTTGCGTGCCACTTTGCTCAATGTCCCTGACAAGCTCTTGTAGGTCATCCGCAGAGGCCTCTCCTCGATCGCCGTACTCGGCGTCCAGACGCTGCATGAGCTCCTCTCCAGGCAAGAGTATGCTTCTGTCGATTGCCAGTGGTAGTCCACGGTGGCGGCCTCGTACCATGACAAATAACATGACGACCTTGCTCAAACTTGCAAAAGATCCACTTAGACTGTAGTCTTTCCCAGGAACGCCAGTCGACAAACCAACTGTACCATATGCCGACGTTACTTCGAACAGTACAGAGAAACTGTCGAACCCTGGATCCGCTCTAAGAATGTGACCTCGTTCAATGATGCTGACAAGGAAGAAAGCGAAGAACTGGAACCATATGTCGTAGGCGAGCTGCTTCTGCAGATGTGATGCGATGCCGGCTGCGCTGTCGTCGCCTTCTGCTAAGCCAATCGAACGCTCTTCATACGTGTTGGTCTTGCGCAGCGTCATCACCAGTGGGTAACTGGAGATGTACATGATGACAAGGTAGGCTACCAGACACGCTGGCGCGAGGGAGCTGAACGCGATGATGTACGCCCCAGACGTGCGGAGACCTGTGGCCTGGAACAGACCGTCGAGGATCCTCGTACCCGTTGGAAGGGCGTCGATGTCTGGTATTCCGATGTTGAGAATCTCAAAGCAAAGCCATGCTGTAACGTCAATGGTAATCTGGATAGCCAGCAAGTACCATGTCTGCCTGCTCGGAAACAGATAGATAAAACATCGTCTGGGATGCTGGAGCAGAAACTGCAAAGTGTCCCGCAATCGTGATCCCTTAGGAACACAAATCTTTAGCAGCCAGATGGTCAGTCGCAGAAAGATCGGAAACTGCGTCTGCCCGATCAATGCAAGTGCGCCCGCGATAATGAGGATGTACGGCATACCGCTGAACGGGACGAAGTTGGCATTGAGTACCGTCAACCCACCATTGGCAAACTCAGTGACCGTCGAGAAGAACGCCCACCACCCCGGGTTCAGTCCTCCCGGCTGGGCTTCTCGCAGAATATCTCGTGTCTTGGTGCGATATGCGTACGGCATCAAGAAGACGACTCCAAACGTGTACCAGAACAGTTGATAGCCGACCAGAATGAACAGCAGCGCCTGCAGGGCACGGTACTCCACGCCACCCAGCTCCAGCCGATCGTGCTCGCTGAGCTCGAGGAAGCGTCCCCTCGAATCCAAACGTGGCTTGAAGGATATATAGTCGTGCTGCTCGGGTCTCAACTCGCTCGCCAGGCCGTCGAAGACCCGGCTGAAAAAACTCCTCGCGAGCTTCGTTTCCCACGGCGTCGGCACAAACCCGAATCCAGTCTGATGATGGAACGTCCGTCTCTTCCCCAGCGGCTGGATCTTGACCGCAGACTTACCACCATTCCTCCGCTCGACAACGCGCCGCTGCTGCAAGGTCTCGCTGCTGCTACTACTACCCTCCGCCGCCCGGTTCTCCTCGATATCCTGCACCAGGCGCTGCATGGTGCGCGAGTGCTTTACCACCTCGGCCATGCGCTTGCGGAACATGGATTGCCGGATCAGCACCACGACCATGGAGACGAAGGGGATATTGCCGATAACAAGCAGGACACATAGGACAGCTTGTTGGAATCCGGATAGGTCGCCTAGATTTACGGGGTTGAGTCCTGCGAACTGTTAGCCACCTACTCTTCTCCCCGCTTCTCCTCCCCTTCCTTTTACACGTATACACATACCAGTAGTTGTCATCGCACTCGTAACCAAAAACAGCGCATCCACATAACTCAACCGCTCCCCCCCTACCTCCCTTCCCCCATTCCTTAACCCCTCGCCATACACCACCACTGACGCCACAGCAATCACAACAAGAAAATACAGCATATGCGCACGGTAGAAGTTCAGCACACACACCTCCTGCCTCAGGTAGGTGAGGAGGTGCGGGTGCCGCAGGGTGGTGATGGGATTGCGCATTTTGGAACGGCGCTGGCTGTGGTTATGGATGGGAGGCGCGTGCTCGCGCATTCGCAGCGGGGGTAGTGTTGGGGAGTTTGCTCAATGGCATTGCTACGCTGGGATACGCGGTGTTGTTGTCGTTGTTGCGATGTGCTCGACGGCGATTTGGAGGCTGTGCATGTCTTGGTTTAGGGTTGCGGGATGATGTCATTGCGTTGGCGTGTTGTTGATCCCCGGGATTCTGGGGGGCTACTGCGATGGGTTGTGGGTTGTTGTGGGTTATTTGTTTCTGGGGTCTTGAGTTCTGGATGGCTTGAGGAGGACTGGGGGGGAGTTGCAGAGGGAGGTTGAGTGCTGAGCTCCTGACTGAGGAATTGGGTAAGTGGTGCAGATTGGTGGGTTTGCTGAGGATTCTGGTAGTTAGAGAAGGGTCTAAATTATCATTCTTGATCAAATGGGACAAAGCAGATGATCTTTTTGGTTACGTGCACAATCTTTACTTCACGCTGCTATACACACTCCCATCTATTCCGTAATCCCAACCAACATCTACCCACCCCTTGATCCCCAATATACTCAACTCAACCCAACCAAACACTCTCATGTCAATATACCCATCTCATCACCCTCTTCCCACCCCTACCCTTCCTCTCTCTTTTAGCTCCGGGCGACACAGCACATACACGTGAAAAGCCACTCCCTTCAGACACAGCGCCCATCGAGCGGCCCTTGCCAAGGGCTTACTATGCTAACCGCTGCTTCAGCGCTGACACGATTCCCCGACACCTAAGAGTACGTTTGGTGTGACCAAGTGGCTCAGAAGTGGAGGACGGGTTGTGACATGCTATGCTTGTTCTCCTGCGTTTGTGGGTGCTTGGTTGGGTGGCGCATATGGTGCGTATGGGGTAATACTTCGTCGGTGATCTTGTTAGTCGGCTGGGCTTTGTTAAACTGTTAGCTTTTTGAGTGCTTTTCGGGGAGGTGGAACTTTGGTTCTTGGGTTGGGGAACGATTCTTCTGTGGTGAGGTCCTTGAGGTGTTTGTGCTGTCTGACTTCGTGTAGAGACGGTGTTCATGGACGCTTAGTGCTAGTCTTCTACGCGTGTTCGTTATGTAGCATACTACTTGATATGCTGACTTGAGTAGTCGGTCGTACATTATGTTACAGGTACGTGCCAGCATTGCAAAAAAACACTGCAGATGTTACTGCATAGCGAATGCAAGTTGGTCGTTATTGAAATCTAGAGAAGCGTGAGTTGATATCAATGCACGCCAGAAAGCTGAGAATGCCCCAACGCCATGCAATCACAAAGTACGACTCCGGCGCTCCTAGCGCTTCGATCCTCCTCCCATGAGGTTACCTGCTTGCTTGTGCAGATACTTTGTCCCTTCCTTCTTGATGATGGGCAGCGCGTAGGCTGTGAACATGCTCATAGCCTGCTTCTGCCACTCGGGCTGTCCAGGTCTGCCAACTGGACGGTCTCCTCGCCGGTCGTAGTCCCGGTCGTCGTAGCGGTCTCGTCGGTCTCTGTCGTCACGCCGCGAGCCGCCGCGCGAGTCTGCAAACATTTTGAAGAGAGCATCGTAGGGAGTTCCCTCCTTGCGGTCGTCTCGACGGTCATCTCGGCGGTCATCCCTACGGTCGTCGCGGTAGCGATCCCTCCTGTCTCGATCGTCTCGACCGTCTCGACGTCTGTCGCGGTCTCGGCTGCGGTCCCTGCTCCTATCTCTGTCGTCGTGGCGGCGGTCTCTGCGGTCTCGATCGTCGTAGTCGTCCTTGCGGGGCCTGTTGTGACGGTCGTCGCTTACGTAGCCGCGGCTGTCTCGACGACGGTCGTCGCGGGGGCGAGGGTGCTCATCGTACGAATCGTACGTGTCGCGATCACGTGGGCGGCGGTCACGCTGTGTGTTGCTTCGCCGCGGGGGCTTTGCTGGGGGCGCGTCCGAGTCTGAATCGGACGAGTACGATTTTCTTCTGCGCGGGCGTGGTCGGGATTCTTTACCGTGGTAAGCATTGCATCATACCGCCCAAACATATGGGACATACCTTTGGGAGGCGGCGGGGCGTCTTGTTCATAGCGCTCCTGGTGTCGCCGCGAGTCTCGTTGGTGATCGCGGTAGTCTCGGTTGTCTCGGGGGTCTTCTGTTGGCGTCTGCGGCGCCCATTTCGCTTTGCCGTCTTCGTAGCTATCGAAGCGGTAGCTGGGTTCAGCTGGGCTTGTCAGCAACTTCGACATAGTTACGTCACTGAGGAAACTCACGGCGTCGCTGCGGTGGAGAATCAGGCGGCGGTCTATTGTCGCGTCTTCCCATGTTTGCAATGTGTTGAAGGATGTTTTGTTTGGCGCACGGCGAGGATTGATAGTTAATAGCAAGACCCTGGCTGCCCAAGCCTCCATCTCACATGACAGTTGCGTCACCCCTCCAATCGGCGTGACCCTTAGCGTGCAATCCAGCTTTCTGTGGACCGGCTCGAGAACAGCTCCAGGCGCGAGGCGATGCAACTGAGCGTGCCTCAGCGTGGCACACAGTCACTGGCCTGCCGGGCTGTGCTGGCCATCATCGTGCATGTGCCCATTTCGCCGCCTGGAAGGATTTCTGCCGCACGCCCACCCCACCGAGTTGATTTCCCCCACACTAGCCATCCACCTGGACGATCAGGGTCCCACCGAGAAGATCTTCAACGGGAGCGGTGTGCTACACACTATGGCTATGTGTTTACATGCATCTCTGAACTCATTGTAGACATCTGTGGTACAGCCTGGATGGAGCTTCACTAATGTGGCTGTGCTTTAGAAGTTCAGCTCAGCAGGCACGACGCACTGCCACAGCAGAACGATCCTGCAGAACACAGCAACGAAGTCAGTCACGTGTACATGTCGCCAGCTCCTTCCTCTACACCTGTTCGCTTATTCAACGCTCCGTCTCACGAGAGTCATTTGTTACCTGGCTAGAAATGGTCATCTACGACATGGCCGCCCATCTCCATTACCTCTTTGTTCTTCCCTGCATCCAGTCCACACTCTTGAATTCCTTCCCCGCATCCACGTTTCCTCGCATCCACTGTATAATCTCAATTTTCTCCGCATCCACGCTCTCTCGCATCCGCTCTATACTCTCATATCTTCTCCGCATCCATGTTTCTGCGTGCCCGGTTCATGGCTTGGTTGCTTCCTCTTCCCAGTCTCAGCTCTTAGTTCCCTCAACCACCAGCAACGAGAGCACATATCCCTCTACCAACATGATGCGCCGTTAAAAACATGGTAAAGCGAAATATCCAAGCCATTCCCTCTTGCAATCCAGTGCACCATGTTTCTATCGAGACCCTTAACGCTCTAGGCTCTTGAAGTATGGCTTGCGCAAAGTTGATGATCTAAACATAGGTAACGAATGACGCCCACTTGCACTCTAACAAGTCCCAGAACCCAGCTTAAGACACACTCCCCTTCCGTCGTGATGAAAACTCCTCTCAGAAGCAAGGCTGCTCGCTGACCTTGCTCGGCTCCTAACGACAGACACTTCACAATGCATTTCACCACAATTCGACATCTCGCCATCTTTGGCCTACACCTGGCCGGCACCTCGGCTTCTCCTATTGCAATAAAAGCCCCCGATCGGGTCGAGAATATTGACTTCAATGCCATGTTTGATGGAAGTCTTGGACTCTTGCCAGCAATGTGGGTAGTATCCCAAGGCGCGCTTGCCGCTCTCAAAAGTGCAAACCCAGCCCATGTTGTTCGAAGGCAAGACGAGCAGAACAGGACAGATCTTGAGAATGGCGGCGTCATGGCCGCATTCATCGGCTCCATGCTTGCCCTTCCTATCAAGATAAACGACGGCGGAGTGGCCAACGGTGTGTGCGAAGCACTTTCTGCTGCTGCAAATGGCATGGGAACCGCTATCGTCAGTCAAGAGTCTGGCAAGGCAATCTTCAGTGGCAACTCGACCGATGATGACTTCCAGCAAGGCGCAGTACCCGGAGGCTTTGTTGGCGGCTCCTTCAACGCCGTTGTTGGTGCTATGCTAACCAAAACCATCTGCGATAAGTTGAAGACAGGTGGTGACAAAAACCTGGAGCTTCCCAACAGACCAGGCTTGAGCCTCCTCAAAGACTTGATCAAGTCGCCAACTAGGCTTCTGGGCGACGCCGTGTGTCTCGCGATGAGCGAGTTGTTGGCAGAGGCCGGCATGGATACAGCTCGGCGTATGCACCTTGCGCAACAGCTTCGAGAGCTTCTTCAGCTGACCGAACTTCATGGCCTCGCCAGAACGGTGCAGCTCCTTACGAGAGAGATGACGCGCCAACTCCACGCACTCTCGGATCTTATCGCGGATGCCGCTGCATTGACTGCAGCGGAAGCGGCTCTTGCTTCACTTGCTTCGCTGGCCGTTGAGAGTACTGCCGTCCTGGGCATTGCACAGACTGTACCTATCAGAGTTGCTTCGAATCCTGCACTCGAGAACCTTCAAACCATCACCATCCACTTGTCAGTCACGTTTGAGCTTGTAGCATCGCTGCCCGAGACTGCGGCTCTAGCAAAGGGTCTGCGCAGTGATGTGGATGCTCTCCGCAACCACGTCACCCGGCAGATACAGCAACAGAATGCCGGAGGTCCTCAGGAAGAGGGCCCTGAAGATTCCAAACAGAATGAATCCGAAGATCCTCAAGACGAACCTAAAAACAATCCTCCAGAGAACGAAGGGCCTGTCGAGGACTCAAATGACGTTGCTGTGCCTCCGCCTCCACCTCCTCCTCCTGAACAAGAGCCTCCTCCACCGGTGGAGGAGTGCGTGATATCCATATCATGCGTTTTATTCTTTTGTTGGGAGAGTGAAAAGTGTTCCTAGCTACGTTAGGACATGGGAATATAGGCAGGCTGGGTCGCTATCTTCCCTCCCTGACAAGCACTCTCTCGCTTGCGATCAACCACCCTTCATTCATCCTCTAGCTCGCCAGGCCATGCATCACGTTTCCTTGGCGGGTGAATAAGAATCTTAATTTTATTGTTACTGTTCTGTTGCGTGTCATTCAAGTCTCCGTAATAGCTGATATCAGCTTAACCACATTTACTCAAGTTTCCAAACAAGATTCTACTCTGGACCATCTCGCGACTAAACACCGCAGGGATCAAGCACCCTCAAATAATGCACGATCGCTTGAACGACCTTACTGTCGATCCCGCGGGCTTCATAGATTGTGACCAAACACAGAAAGCTGAAATGTAACATATGCAACTTCAAGCACCCATCACAGTCACGCAGACCCACAAGCGACGCCTTCAAAAGTAGTTGATTGAATTCAAAACTCCAGACCATGCTATATATGCCACGCAACACAACACAGTGCAATGCCGCTCAAACACGCGCTAACACACCCCTTCTCCAACCACCCAGCCTAAGCCCTAACCGCCTCCAGCAGCTTAGCATGCTGCTCAGGATGCGTCTTCTCGACATTCCCCTTAGCAACCTTCTTCATCATGAAGTTTCCGTCGATAACAACATCCTCGACCAATTTCCCGCCCGCTACCCGCCAAGTGCCTGCAATGGTCAGGATGCCCACGGGCGGCTTTGCGTTGACGAGAGAGTCGACTCCAGTGGGGACGTTGGTGAGGGTCAGTTTGTAGGTTGTCTACGCGGGGTTAGAGGGGATGCTGTAGTGAGAGGGAGAGGGGTGAAGGTACCTGGCCGATGGGCTTCTTGTCTGTTACAGTGTAGGTTGCGGATGTGGCTTTGTCGCCGGACTCGAAGGCGTAGCTGACCAGGGCTGGGCAGAGGGTTTTGATCATGAGTTCGTGGTTGTGCAGGGCGGCGATTACGGTTGCGGCGGGTGTGCTGCCGATGGAGGTTTCAATGTGCGAGGTAGACATTTTGGTGGTGTTTGGTTGTTGGTTTGGAGATCGAAGTTGGAGTTGGAGTTGTTGGAGTGCGATTGAAGGGTAGTTGAGTGAATTGATGAGTTGGTGTGATGGTCCTTCTAAGCTGATGAGGCATCCATGTTATATACATACCTCCCCCCATCGCGAAGTGCTAAGCTTAAACTCAATTCACTTTCTCCCCAAACAGGCCGCCCTGCATAACCCCACGGTCGTCCTACTCGCCTAACCGCAAACACACCAGCTACACTCTGTCCCTTACACCTTGGTACGACAGCGACGAAGATCCGGCCGCCAAGTCATAAATAGCAGCCCTCGAAACGCCCCGTGTTGTTCCCGCGAGTAAGATATGTCAGTGCGCCGTAGTCGCGGTAGACACTGGCGTAGTCTGACCCTGACTTCTGACAGCAGCCGGTTTGGTGCTACGCGGCGCGCCGATCGGCTAGCCGAGCCTGTTTGTCGTGAGCGCTTCTTTGGTGTTTGACGACATGCCAAAAATACGTCCGTCTGAGACACCCATGTGGACTGACTGTCTTTCTCAAACTCTGAAAAGCAAGAGGAAGCGAGTCCTGTAGAGCTGACTGTGGCCGCGCAATTGTGCGTGGCTGTCAGCGCAGCAGCAGCAGCCGCACACTTCCTTCAACGTTATTGTCTGCGTCAGTACGAATTCGCAGGTACCGCAGATGCGGTCATGTCAGGATGGCTGACAACATGTCGGCACGGAGCCGATCTCCAGAAGCCTGGGATTGGTGGTGAGCGGACGTGTTGATGCACAGCGTTCGTGGTTTCGTTTCGCTGGCCCGGGGTTTCACAACGGCAAGCGGATTTGGGGAGCCGTATGGCGCTAGATCGACACGCTAGCTTGCTGATCAGTGCAGCCTCGCAGTTTCCCTCCTACGCCTTCGTTCTTGTTGCTATGGCCTGATGAAATAGCGGCTTGATTTCGTTACTCTGGTGAGGTTCTTGTGTGTTTGAAGGTCAGACTTGGATGCCTGGGCGGTGTTGCGTAGTTGTATGCTCCAAACCACAGTTTGTTGGTAGTTTGTTGGTAACGAACTCTATTTCTGCCTGATTCGAAAATCTCACGAGGCTCCACTTCAAACAGTCTGACACCGCGAAGCCGTCTCTTAGAGTAGTAGATGGACGAAGGCCCTGACAGAGTTTGCCAAACTTCTCGAAAGCGTATCGTATCTGTGCATACGGGGATACGCTGACCGCCATTCTCATCGACCACAGCGTGCGCGGCACCGTATGTTCCGTTTGACTACCTCTAGGCATGCTCGGCCGTCAATTGCGTGGCTCATTCGTACCACCTCCCCTTCTTCACCACCCCCCTACCCTGCGCCGGCGCGAAAGCAACCCTGCCCACAGTCTCTTCACTCCACACATCTGCAATCTTGACTTCCATCTTCCCGAGCCTACTCGCCTTAGTTGCGCCGCCCTCCATACTGTTCCCTTGTATCCCACTATCGCCGAAGAAAACTGAGTCTCTGATCAAGCTGCTCACGTAGCCCAGGATTGGAGGCGCTGTGCACTTCGCGTGCAGAACGAGCGAAATGGCCGCAGCGAGGAACATTATGCCTACGGAGACGAAATAGACGATCAACCACGGCAGATCAAGTTCATACACCGGTGCGAGAGGCTTGACGGTATAGGATGTAACATTCGAGAGGTTGTCGACGGTATCGTCTCTCGTCCAATTGCCGGTGTTCACCGTCTGGAACGTCCAACCTAGTTGCCACAGGGTATTGTACAGCAGGCTCAACCGCTTCTCTACTGTTTTGACTTCCACGTCCTTCAAATCGGCAAGCAGAAGTCTTGTGTATGCGGCTGGACCGAACGCTGTAGAGGGGTCTTGAAGATACCATTCCACGACGCTGGAGGTACCGGTGCCGCCCAGGTTATCGTCGATGAGATCCATGAATCCGTCCAGGAAATAATTTGGAACCTGAGGATTCAGGTTGACTCCCGTTTCCTCCCTGACACGCCACGGTTCCAAGAGGTTATATTCCTCGGATTCTGGGGGTGTATGCATCTTTCGCATTGCATCGACGCCGCAGTTGAGTTTGGTCCCTGATCCTTTGGATATGCAAGTGACCTGGACGTCGACATACGTCGTTGCAGAACCACAAGACGTGACAGACATTGGTTCTGTCGTCTCAACGTCATCATTGGGAAGGCCAGACCCAAAGAATAGTCGAGGATGTCCTGGGTACGTTCTGTTGTACGCCCTGCCAGCAGACGACGCGACCCAGAACGTGCGGGGCATATCTCTATCGCTTTTACTTGTTGTCTGATTGCGATAAAGCGTATTGTATTTGACAAGATCCGTAAAGTTCTGTTTCAAGGTCGACAAAGTCCATTCTGGAGCCTCAGCTTCACTGATGTTTGTCCATGGTGAGCACTAAATTGCGCAGTATGAGCTAACCAATCTTGCGAACAAAGTAAGAGAATCTACTCACATCCAAAGTCTGGTAGCTCGAGGTCATATTGAACGTCGTGTTCCCCGTAATGGTGCGATCGACGCCTTCGAATCGAGCACCCATCAAACTGCTGTAGTTCTGCACAGCATCTGTCCAAGGTATAGAAACCCATTCGTGAGGATTCGATGGATCGTAACCAGCCGCGTATTCTAAGTGCGGGATGCGGACATTACCCCAGGAGTCCATAGCAGCTTGAATGGCAGCGGACTGAGGACCCCCGAGCTTCAACATCGTTTCCTGATAGGATGCGCTCCTGGGATCGACGTACTGGATTGTGGGAACAATGTCGTACAGGAGTGTTGAGTACAAAGCGCGAGTGGTCGGCTTTGTGCGTTGCATTCCGAACGACCACGTAGTCAAGTTCATCTGGAGACTGAGACTGGGGTTGTAGTGTGTAATCTTCCCTGTCTCATAGCCTACAACATCTTTCAAATAGATGCCTCGGAACGACGCCTGAGAGCCTAGTGGATTGAACGCCCACAAGACGATCAAGACGAGCGATGCCGGTTTGAGCATCGACAGAGTAAACATGGCTATAAAGGAGCCAGCCATCTAGAGTGGAAATATTAGCATGGTTAGTCGGGGGGGACTGGGTCAATACCAACCGTGAGCGAGCCCATCAAATGCTCCAGCGCCTAAAGTCACCGTCAGCATTCACAAGGCTCTGAATCCTGCACCATCCTTACCAGCAACTGTATACCACGCTCAGCTCGCCAATTAGCGAACCGCCGCACCGCATTGCCCAACACACCCGAGAACAGAATAGGCCAGATGGAAGGAGCAATCCGAGTCGCCTGGATGATACGCTTCGACCACTCGGTCTCGTTCTGACCTCTGAGATTCGCGACAAATGCTCCTAGGATTAGGAACAGGATCGAAATGACGATCCCAAGAAACTCCCAGCTCAGTGCATACACAGGCAGGCCATTCCAGAGAACGTGCGAAGCTGGGTCTGGATGGCTGTTGGCGGTGCTGGTGGCATCGACGCTCCCATGGGTAATGTGGGGCGACTGCTTTGCTGCCGAAGATGCATGGTCTGGAGAACTGTTGTCGTCGATTTCGTTCGTCTGCGCTGGGGTATAATGTATCGCGGAGTGATCGTTGCTAGAATTAGGTCTCAAGAATCGCGAGGCTGCGGCGCGGAATGTGGGCCCAGAGTTCGACTCTGTAGTTTCTCCACGCATGCCTTCCATGGTGATCGATATGCAACTTGCGCGTGGAAAAAGATTGCTCCACACGAGAATCGACTGCGAGGCTCATCCAGGTGGGTACACGGAGTATTAATGTGCAGCGCTCGTTGTGCCGCGCGAGGCTGCATGCAGGGGGCGGGATGCAGTAGAAGCAATTAGGTCCGCGCAACCGGGACCAACCTCGTTGCTGGATAGGAAGGTTGTGTGAAGATCCGTCAGCATGTCTCTGAAAGTGTGTAGCGTGCATAACTGCGACTACCTGTGTGTTCCTTCGAAAGGGGCAGTGCTGATCAAAACACCAATCTGCGCGAACCGGCTGGTAGCAGATCAGCTCGCAAACATCTCGAGTAACCGAAGAGTCATTCCTAGACGTTGTGCTTCGTAGCCGCAGTGCATGAGGCTGGAGGTATGGCGGGCGGGTGCAAGCGCCCGAGTGGGGCCAAAGCCAGGATGTAATATACATACACAACATCATTGGACAGCGAGGGGGTACTAAAGGTGTAAGGCCAACCGCGACACACGAGGGGTCAAGCTCAAGCCTCTAGTGGCAGCAGTGTAAGTAGGCGTGAACAGCACAGAGCAAGAACTTGAATATGTTGTTATCCAGAAACGAACGCCACGCAATGAGGGTATATCCAAGATCCAAAATCCAAAATCCAAAAGTCCACCCAAGCGACAGCCAAAGAGTATCGTAACTTCATACAGCAATCGGCGGTGATCCAAAAGCCAGGTCATCGTCGTCGTCAAAGAAAGAAGTGGCGTCTTGTGTAGACATACCAAAATCATCGAAAGCGCTCGACGTAGTGGCCGTCATTGCTGTTACAGGAGGCGAGGCGAGGCGTGATACCGGCACACAAGGCTTCTTAGCAAGTGTTGAGGGTTTTGGTGGTGGTCCCATCTGCCTTTTCGCTTTCTGTAGTGCCAATTTCTGCGGCCGAACCAGGGGATGAGGCATACGATCGGACTGTGTGTCGATTCTGCGTATGTTTGCAGTCCTGGACAGCGGTCCAGGCCGGACTGAAGGTGGAGACTTGATTGTCCTGATCGGTGCAGTGCCTTTACTCGTTTCTGTAGCTTTTGTTACAGGCTGTACCTGTGGCTCATCCTCCAGGTCATCTAGTGAGAAGTCGAGATCCTGTGTCGAGAACGGAGGTGAAGTTTCGGCAACTGGCGATGGCCGAGGAAGAGTCTTTGGCAAAGACTTTGTGCTTGTATTCTCTGCAGAGAGTTCGCGGGCGATTTGCGTACCGCTTTCGAGGAAGTCGTCCCAGCCATCGAGTGTACACGAAGTGGGCATGGCAGGGTTGGCCGGTGTCGAAGGTTTTAAGAATGGCACTTTCGACGCAGGGAGGCCTGGAAGCTTGAAGCTGGGGTTAGAGCTAGCTTGACTTCTTGGTTTAATCGGAGGTGGAGGCGCCATCTTCGCTGGGGCCAACGGTCGCGGTCTCCCATTGATCGAAGGTAGCTTAAATCCGGGCTGCGCAGGCTCTCGGGGTACGTCTGGTAGAACATAGTCGGTTACGACGCGCACTGGATATTGGGTTCTCGTGAAAGGAAACTTGTCGTCGTTCCGGTACTTTGCTGGAAATGGGACACGAGTGATAACGGTCTGGGTGCCTGCAAGCTGACCATCCAGGGTGAGGCAATCCAACCGTTCATTTCCCACCCGCAGAACTCGCACATGCTGGCTCTTAGACAGCTGGCTGCTTGTGTTCAGATCTCTCAGACACACCACGACGCATCCGACCTTGATTCTCAGTCGGTGCGGAGGTAGACCCATAGGGTTGAGCTTATAAAGAAGGCCTTGCGCAGGAGCCCAGTCTGACGTGGGTGCGACTGCATCTTGTGACAGGAGCTCGATGATCTCGCCAGGCAGCTCGTCCAGCACAGCTTCCACTGCTTTGTTTATGGGGCCATGTGTGCGAGTGAACTCGACTTCTGCGCCTGCAACATCAAGCTTCGGTGGCTGTATCTTCAGTGTATCCGCTGGGGGTGGTAATTGCATCTTCTGCATGGACGTTGTGGCGTTTTGCGGTGACACATTCCTTTGCAGTGTGGCATTCGGTGGCCGAGGGCTGTTTGCCGCAGCCTGGGTAGTAGGCGGTGCGGTCGCAGGGCGGGGGACGACCGACATAGATTCATGTGCAGGCTCTTCAACCGGGTCCGACATGACCAGATCGTGTACTTCAAGGAGTGTGTCGTCGTCCAAATCTTCGTCCCATCTCTCTTCGCACTGCTCAACCAACACTGGCAGATCCAACATCACGTCTTCCATATCATCGTCATCGAACGGCTCCTTTTCAATATCTTGCGCAATGGCCTCCAACTTCCTCGTCAACTCTTCTTCTCGCGATTTTGCCTCCCTTTCTCTCCTTGTCCTCCCATCGTCCTGCCTTTTCTTGTTGACGCCCAAGAACGCCTCCATGCCCTTCTTCAGGTGCGCCTGCGTGTGGCTATACCCGATCATCTGGGTAGCCAGCCCAACACCAAGTTGTTGCCTCGCAGCCTTTTCCTTGCGCTCTCTTTCCTCGCGCTTCTCCTTCACCGCCTTGCGCCTCTTCTCGGCTTCCCGCTCGCGCTCCGCGCGCTGTTCCAAGTCATATCCGCGCTGCAGCTGCTTGTGCGTGCGCTCGGATATTGCTGCGCCATTCTTCTTATACGCCTTTTTCACTTCGGTCGAGGTCTGCGCAGTGCGATTCGGAGGCATCACGGCGCATCGTTGGGGATGTGAAGATGTGTTGCTGGGGTTTGCGTGGGGGCGCGATGGGGCTAAAAGGCTTGGCAAACGCGAAAGCACGTGCCGATGTCTTCACCGTTGCTTTCGCCCAGAACATCGACAATTATCCGTGACAGGTCAGCCAGTCTTGCTAGCGCACATCAATATACATTTTGCTATAATGATCCCTTGATGAGTGCACAAGTCGCCTGCCCAAGGAATATAATTGAGGAATCATGCCATGATGCTTAAGGAGGCCATGGCAAGAAAGAGTAGTGCCACAGAACGCGGTCGTTAGTAACAGCCACCAAGACATCCTACCATAAATGTTTCGATTCAATGAACGACGAATGGAACAACAGTCGTTAGAGTACGAAAATTATGTTTGAAGAGACTCAGAAACTAACCTCCCTACGATACTAGGTTTCGGCTCCTTGTGTCAAGACGAGTTGTTCAAGGCCTAGACTTCAAACTCATTCTCATTAACTATTCAGACTTCTTAGACTGACTGACGGCCCACGGAAAGGTGCTGAGCATTACCTCAAGCTCATGCATTCCAGTGAAGAGAACAAGGCTCGCAGGAATTGATTGAAACTGGACAGAGGACAGCTTTCCACTGTCCGATATGAACGCTCAAAAGATAGTGCAATCGAAGGGCCCCGAAGGCTTCAGATAGGCAGTGGATGGTCAGGAGTACTTACAACCACACCTCGTACGACAGTGATCATCATGCACCCAAGCACAACACTGTACCGTCTTACGACCAGAGGAGCTCTCAAACATGCAACAGATTTCACCTCCCTCTCCCTTCATACGCTATATGATAACCTGTGCCCTCGCTTCTGGCACCTCGAAACCTGCAGAGCCTTACCAGTATCTTTGCGGTACATGCGCAGCATAACGGGGCGCCGAGGTTGTCGTTCACGAACGATTTGTAAAGACTGCAAGCTGGCATCAGGATAAGCTAATAAGAATGAGCACAGACTGATTTTTAGTTGAAGCGCGTGCCTGATAGGGCGATAGGAAAGAGGCATTTGTGAAAAAAGGAGGCTGGTAGGTAGAGTAATACGTGACGAGGACGAATTTTGGTAGCCTGGTGGTAAATGGGTCGCCTGATCACTGTTCTCGTGTGTCCAGAATCCTGGAGGACGAATTCCATCGAGGTACAGTGAAAGCACTGACAGTGCCACTTGCAAATAGGCTATGCAAGACATTACGATGCGCATCAAACAGCAATTGACGTTCCAGAAGTGCTGGTCTCGTGCGTCTTTGTCAACTGGAGACGTTGAAGTCGCCTGATTCTGATGCTGGGGCACCCCGTCTACCCCAGAGTTCCCCAGGGCCCTACAAAGACCTGAAGACAGGCCACATTAGTCGCTCCGATAAAATTGGCCAATGTCATGAGTCCAGCATCCGAACGTGCGCCCAGAACTCCAGGGGCGATCATTGGATGCCTGATGAGGCTCCATCGGAAGATGTAGGTTCGGAGGTCTACCCACGAGACGAGTCCGCCATCGGTGAAAGTCCGTTGGCGTCCTCGGCCGCGGCGATTACAAGCCTTACACTCGGCGCTGCCCAGAAGGGCAAGCTCTAGGTAAGATCCGGGCGGCGTCAAGCCACGATGCTTCCTTCTATGGGGGCTTCAAGCCGCAATGCAGGTCGCGGGCTTGGAATCTGGGAACTTCAAATGCCGACGAACGGACTGGGTACGATTGGTAGAGGAAAGCTCTCTCGTGCGTGGTGGGTTTAGCTTGCGTGGAGTTCCCAAGGTCTGGGCAGCTCTTTCACGTACGATGCGGGCGCACGGTCGGCAAGCTTCCTTGCGAGGCGTTTCTTAGCAGGATTTTAGCGTACAGTCGGACTTCCGATGATGGCCTAAGTGCTCGTATGTCGGAGAGAGTCGTGAAGGACAAGTTGGAAGTTGGAGAGCTGGTTGCAAGCCTGCGGAGGTCTCCCCAGGTTCACACCATTTGTTTACCCCGGATTGAAGTCGACACGGAGACCCCGCAACAGAGATGAGCGCGCAGCGATTTTGAGCGCTAGAAGCTACGTGCATTCGATAGTCTTCGACGCCATGTGCTTGCTCCGGTCTATTTTCTTGCTACCGCGCAGGATGGTTCTGCCATGCAGGAGGCAAGCTCTTGGGAGGTCTTGGACGGCCGTTGAGCTTTTCTGGCAGCATGGCATCAAGCTGGGCAAACAGGCGACATCAGAACGAGTCATCGCGACCGGTCTGTAATGCAGCGTGTCATGGATTCGTGTGCCTGTTTGGGTGAAGGCTGGTTGTTTCCGCAAGCGCGCCACCCCACACCAGCTCCACTCAAATTCCATTGCTGCTCCTCCACGCCAGCATTTGTCGCCATTCTTCGCGTCAGCTGAGCGGCAGCCCTGGAGAATGCCAAGACTCCTCTCCGGTTCTGCGTCCCGTAACCTCAGGCGCCGTTCCACCTTGTGCAATTTATGTGGGCCGGCTGTTTCTCGTGCGCTTCAAACCAACACTCGAACGTCGAGAATAGCATGCTCCCAAACCAGTCAGTAGACTCGAGGAAAGTGGGTCTGTCCCTCTACTCGGCTCTCTTGCCCTTGCAGCATGCTGTTCCAGAACTCGTCTTGTCAACCTTCACCGGTCGCAAAACACTTCCAAGGCCTCGATAGCGTTCTTCAAACGCAGCGACTCGCCAAGCTGAACGACGGGTGTTGGAAGAAGCCTGTCCAAGGCTGCTGGCTGACGACTTGCCAGCTCGGCCTGCAAGCCACGAAAGGCTTCGTTCCTCTTGGCTGTCGTAAGCTGCAACTTTCGGCACCTCGACGACGCAACAAACGTGAGCGGGGTCACTGCCAATGCTGGTGGCGTCGACTCTCGGCGCAAGCTTCTTCAGAAGAAAGGTAGCGCGAGCGATGCTTGAGCAACGCCAAACAGCTTGGTGAATGCAGGAGAAGCGCTTCTGTACGACCTACGAAGACTTCAACTGCTGTGCACGTCCAAATCTCCTCCACTGCAGTTTTTGCAGAGCTACCGCATTCTGGGGACAAAAACGTTTTTCTCCCCGTGGGGTTGATTACCCCATAATCGCACACGACGAGATCAGCATGCGGCATTTCCACATATCTCAACCCTGGCTCATCGGCTGAGCGCTGATACGTCCAGCAAGCCGCGGATGCTTGGTGGACTTGGCTCACTCCAGCCTAGGACGTTACATCCACTGAACACCAAAATGCTGGGCAGTCTTGGTATCTTCTTGGCCGTAAGCCACCAGATGCACCATGAAGTGTAGTCGTACAAATGGTATTCGGGGCGTCGATAGGATCGTCGCAGGGCAAGATTCCCCGCTAGAGGCATGTCGTGGAATACATATATTAAGCAGGTCCTGCCCTCCCTTTGAGATCCAGCATCCTGATCAGGCTCAGCTGTCTTGTCTCGAGCAGCCTCTTATTATTGTTTCTCTCAAGATCAAGCCTACTTGACAACATGGAATCCGTCTCTGGCAACAGACCTGCCGATCCCCTGGCAAAGGGCACTTTCGCGACTGCGAAGCAAGCTTGGAGCGACCTTTTCAAGTGGGACCAGCGTGTGGTCGTCAGGAACGAGTATGGCGAAGAGACCTGCGAGTGGCAGAAGCCTGAGCCTCTCAAGAACCCCTTCAGCCTGCTGGCTCAGCTGGGTCTGAAGGACTGGGCTTACTTCCTCGTTGGTTTCTTTGCCTGGACAGCCGATGCTTTCGATTTTCATGCCCTCTCCATCCAGACTACCAAGCTGGCCGCCTACTACGAAAGGAGCAACACATCCATCACCACGGCCATCACCTTGACATTGCTGCTCCGATCTGTTGGAGCTGCCTTCTTCGGTCTGGCTGGTGACAAGTTCGGTCGCAAGTGGCCTATGGTCCTTAACATGATCATTCTCGGTCTTCTCCAGATTGCCACCATCTACTGTGCCACATTCAACCAGTTCCTGGCTGTTCGAGCCCTGTTCGGTCTGTTTATGGGTGGTGTTTATGGAAATGCTATCGCCATGGCCCTTGAGAACTGCCCGTAAGTTACCCGACTTCTCCAGCTCAACGTCACGCTAACATCTCAGTGTCAACGCTCGTGGTCTCATGTCCGGAATCCTCCAGCAAGGTTACTCATTCGGTTACGTTCTTGCAGCTTGCGCCAACCTTGGTGTCGGCGGCGAGACCAACACCTGGAAGATCGTCTTCTGGATCGGCGCTGGATTCTCCATCCTCGTCGGTCTCGTTCGTATCTGCTTCCCCGAGTCCCAGCAATTCCTTGCCGCGAAGAAGGAAGGCAAGAAGGAAGTAGCTCCTGGTGCTTTCTGGGCCGAGACCAAGGTCATGCTCAAGGCTGAGTGGCGCATGGTCGTCTACTGCATCTTCCTGATGACCTGGTTCAACTTCTACTCCCACACCAGCCAGGACTCATACACCACTTTCATGAAGCAGCAGAAGCATCTCAGCGCCGCTGGCTCTACCCGTGCTTCCATCCTCATGAAGACTGGCGCCTGTGTCGGTGGTACTATCCTCGGTTACACTTCGCAGTGGTTCGGTCGTCGCCGCACCATTGTCTGCGCCGCTCTCATGTCTGCTCTGCTCATTCCGGCGTGGATCCTTCCCACCACTGAGCGTGGTTTGTCTGCTTCTGGCTTCATGATCCAGTTCTTCGTCCAGGGTGCCTGGGGTGTGATTCCCATCCACCTGAACGAGCTGTCGCCACCCGCGTTCCGTTCCTCCTTCGTCGGTCTGACATACCAGCTCGGAAACATGATCTCCTCGCCCTCTGCTCAGATCGTCAACGCCGCCGCCGAGTCGCTCATGGTCACTACCCACGGCGGCAAGCGCTCGCCCGCCTACGGACCCGTCATGGGTGTCGCGACCGCCATCATCGCACTCGGCATCGCCACCACCACTGCCCTCGGTCCTGAGAAGAAGGGTCGCAAGTTCGAGCAGGCAGGTCCTATTGGCGCCAACCTTGCGCCCGTCAAGGACATTGAGACTGGCAGCTTTGACGAGAAGGACGGTACGCGTGCTGTCGAGATTGTCGAGAACAAGGAGACCAAGGCTTAGATGCAGACCTGAGTTGGATTGCAAGCAGGATAGAATACACGAGATGAAATGCCTAAGAGGGCTTGGAGTAGAATTACGATACCAGAAGCTTGACGCTCGATTATGAATTCAATGACGATTATCTTTCAATTACAACTATCCTCGATCCACAGCACCGCTCCATTCAACTCTCAATCTCCACGCACCACCTACTCCCCCATCCTCCTCGCCTCCAACAAAGCAAAAGTCGGCCTTCTAATCCACTCATCCCAATAGCCCTCCCCTCTCCCTCCATCATCCGGCACGACCACCTCCCTCCACTTCAACTCCAACCCCGCCCTCCCCGCACACCTCTCATACACCTCCGCCCTAAACTGAAAACACTCAAATGCAAACCCACCCTCCTCCGTCCCACCCCCAACTTCAACCCGCGCTTTAGTCCCCACCACCTCCCTTGTATCAGGCGCCACGTACGCCGGGTCCAAAACCAAGATGTCGATGCCGTAGAACCCCCGTTTCGGCGTCTCCATCTGCGCATCATGCGCGTCAGTAGTCAGTGCCACGAACCGCCCACCTTTACACATCTGCTGTTCAGCAACGCGGAACATGTTCTCGAGTTCTAGTTCCGAGCCGGCGTAGTTGAGCAGCCAGGCAGAGAAGACGAGGTCGTACGTGTTCATTGGCAGGGGCAGGGAGGCGGGGATGCTGCAGTCGGCGGTGCTGAAGTGCAGGGTTGGGTGATGTGTTGGGGGGTAGAGGCTCTGGGCGCTGTGGATCATGGTCGGGGAAATGTCGTGCCCTGTTGCACTGGTTGCGCCGAGGGTGGTGAGGAGGTGCGTGTATTTCCCGGTGCCGCAGGCTAGGTCTGGGCGTGGGGAGTGAGTATATGTTGATAAGATGGATGGACGCGCGGCGTTTAAGGGACTGGGAGAGGAGTGGTGCAGGGCAGACATCAAGAGTGTTGTGCTTTGGATGAGCACAGAGGTGTTTACTACCGTCTCTCGATAGTGCCTTAGAAATGCAGCACATGGACTCAGATATCTTCTGGGCAACTAACTGAAAAAAACGTGCCTGAAGTTCTCTTGACGACAAACTGAAATCAAACATACCAAGACACTTCATCCCTTTCACGCGACCCTCCCCAAGCGCAGCAAGGATACTCGGCATCTCAGGCTCAACAGCCGGCAACAGCTTGATGTCCAGATACTTGACTCCAATCTGATCATACTGCGTGTTCTGCGTACTCTCTGTCTGCTCTTCATTCCTGCTCTTGCTCGCAGCCCCTCCATCCACTCCACCAAGCTTCCCGTCCGCATCTCGAACCATAACGTCTCCACCTTCTCCGTACGACTCGTTGCGCTGTAATAGACCCTGAGGAGCGACTCGTGCGAACTACGCTGCAAACGCCACAGAAAAAGTCGTGCACTATTTTGTGTAAGGCGAGAAATAGTGTTTCAGGGCACGTCCGGTGAAACCCCGCTTTGAGTACGGCCACAGAAGGGCCGTTTCTCGAGCTACTTTTGTACGTTTTCCACGTTTTCCACCCCGTGAACAAGCTAGCCTAGCGTGCAGTAGTGACGGCTTGGTAGGCTTGGACGTTCATGCACCAGGGTGATGGAAAAGGAAGTTGGACAGCATTTTGTAACTGTTGGGAGACGCCGAGCAATGTATTGTTTGACAACAGAGTATGAGCTTGAGAGACGGTTCAATTGATCAGGCCTCGACAGAGCGTTCGACATTTGCCGATGTCAGAGATGCATAGTCCAGGCATTGTCTTCGGAATTTTTTCGTCGATTCTGTTCCGTTGAGCAGCTCATTACCTCAAGTAGATAGGCAATATATCGTCTGTGCGGAAAGCCTCGCCATCCATAAAACCGTGCAAGTAGCACTCACCAGTCACGCTAAAAGATTTCGGGCCTGAATCAGCTTCTGCAGTAGAGCCATTCAGTTGGCGAAGCACGAATGGAACTCTACCTCCAGCGAGCACCCAGACCTCATCGTCTGGACGAGCGTCTGGGAAGCAGAGTCCAAAGTGGCCCGACTCTGTGCGGAAGAAAGCTCGCCCGTAGGTTGCTGCGTACAGCGCGTTTACTGAAGATGTGACTGGCGGTTCCAGTCCTTGACGGAGGTGGTGGACGGTGTCCACAAACCAGTTCTCGATTGGAACATCTGTTGACATCGGAATTCTGTTCCAGCCAGTGCTGCTGAAGTCCATAAGGAGGACGTCAGCCATGATGGTTCGCCAAAAATGCTGCTGCAACAAGCCGTGGGTATGCCCTTGACCGAGAGGCGGTAGCTCAGCGACAACAGCCCAGTCCTGAAGGATTTCCCATATGTGCGTCCAATCCCTGCCCTGGATTGGGGCTCCTACACGTCGGATGCGGTCGACGTAGACACCTTTCAGGCTTATAACGTTGCCATGGACTATGCTGATGTCGCTCTTTGCTCCAGCGCTGGCCTGGTAACAGCTGTATTGTCGGTAGCGGGAGCGCTCGTAGCTTGCTTCGACTGTGGTCAGAGGTGCTGCGAAGTTCCGAATCCACGAGGGTAGATGATAGCAGTCTGAATTGAGGCCAGATCCTGTCAGGAATTGTAGATCTCCGCCCGATTGCGCGATGATTGCTTCCGTAACCTGCAGGTAGACTTTGCCCACTGGCAAGTTGTAGTCAGGTCGGAGGTTAATGTCGCGGTTCTTCCACAGGAGACCCAACAATCCATAGATTTTATCTCTTGGATCCTTACAAAGCTTGTGCCTGAAGGCCCGGAAAACGTTGTCCAGTTCTGTAAGGTCAGACTGCTGCGACAGGAAGAGGAGATGGTCGGAGAAGTAGGTGTATTTTGCTGGCATCACAACAGAAGCATCGCTACAGCAACTCGATGTGTGGCGGTAGTAGGTTTGGAGAGCGCTCACTATTGTAGCCCACGGCAATCGCCATTTTCCCAAGACCACAGTAGCAGCAGGACACAGCGCAATTTCTTGTACACACCACAGTCGTGTCCACCAGGATCTTGAGGTGAAGTCTGCAAACAGTTCGAACATGCGCCGGTACTCTGCGTTTTCATGGAAAACCCACTCTCCGCTCTCTACGGACTTTGAAAAGCCTGGGTACTGGTAGAAGTGCTTACCTTCAGCCCAATGCATCACCATATCGAACGGAGAGCTTGATTCAGCCGTTGGCTCAGGCATACCAAGCCAAATGTACATAGAAGAGCATCTCCAGTAGACGGCTCCCATGTTGCTGACCTGGATGGACCTCTCCTCTAGGTTGGTTTGATCGATGCATATGGCGTCCGCCCATAGGTTTATCAAAGCCGTTTCAGGGCTGCGCAGATGTTTGAGGCACAGCTCGAGGCTGCTAGGGACTGCAAGATAAACACCATCTACTATGATCTGCTGTATATCTTCTGAGTCTCCCCACGCATAGGACAGCGTTTCATAGCGGGGAGCCTTGTCCAGGGAATGCACCATGAGCTGGCATTGGACCGTATCTGACCAGAGGCCGGGTAAGAGGACAATGGTACGGAACTGTGCTAACTTTGGATCGAGGGGCGAGTAGCAGGATCCACTGCACGGCGCCCGATCTTTGTCTGTCATATCAGACTCTACAGGCGCTGTGTGGTTGCGCACGACACCGTCTTACTCGTTGCGGTCATTGAGGCATCAAGGCGAGTCTGCTGGTGGTTTTGGTTGAGGTGAAATCTGGAAGGGCAGCGCCTACCCGCTCAAAATTTGGTGGGGTGGTTGTTGGGTGAGGTTTGGCTGCCCGCCCAAATCTTGCAGGCACCGAGCGCCCACAAAACTTTAGCAGCGCGCAGGGTCCCGCCCGACACTGGCAGGGAACACACGCCCACCTAACATGCACAAAGAGGCGCGCCCAATAGAAGGCCAACAGTGCACGCAATCCACATGGACATCTTTCCCTATTAGAACAACTGCAGCTCGTGATGTTGCTTGCTGTCGAGTGAAATGGCTTGACATATATTTGTACACACTCGACTTCGACAATGAATGTTGGAAGAAAGGCTTGAGTAGAATCAGGCTAGTTGGCTGATATGAGTAGATTGGATTGTAGTTCGTTGGTGGTTTGGTATCTAAAGCGCTGCTGCTCATCTGCTGTGGACACCTCCTGGAGAGGTGGATGCCACGCATTCCTTGGACCTCATGGCCTCTGCCTGCAATGTGTAGTCCTTACAACAAAGACCCTCGAGAGGCTGGCTTCAGCTCTCTACAACGTCCCGGCATGTCCTTCTCACATATTGTCGATAGAGTGGGCTGTACAGCGCAGGTATGTTGGTGCTTGAGAGGCCATCGACTAGACACGGCTAGCATCAACGACAGATGATTCTTCAGGACGCAGGCTGTTGCTGATGCATGCTGTTCTGCCGCACGCTCATTTGCGCTTGGCGGAGACGTTCGAGTTCCGCGCAGTGGACGTGATTGCAGGGCTGATTCCCAAATCGGCAGAAGGATGTGCCTCGAGGAATCTCTGGTAGGTTCCCCTGGGCGTTGATGGATGGGGCACTCGACGGCTGAGGGGTTGCCTCGTTCTCCGATGTGGACTCTGTCGAGTATCAGATCACGCGCCTTGGCCTTCAAGCCCGCTGTTGGAAAACATGGAGTTGTTCCTACCATCGTCGTTGCTGGGCGTGCCGTCGTCTCCACTCATTGTCGAGCCACTCATGGCTTGACCATTCATGTTCTGCCCGCTCATGCTCTGTCCACCCATCATGGCAGCCGTCATGCTGGGTCTGCTCATCTGCGCGCCTATGGGTCCGTTCATACTGCTGTTCTGCATGCTACTGTTGTTCATGCGGCTGTTACTGGCGGGCCTGTTGTTCATGTTCTGACCATTCATGTGATTGTTGTTGACCGTGTTGTTGTTCATCCTGTCGAGACCTGCGCTCATTGGGCCTACGTGGGCAGGGCCGCCATTACCCTCCTCTCCCATGCCGTCGACCTCGGGCCAGAAGCGCTGCTCCAGCCAGCATATCTGACGAAAGATCTCCTCGCAGCGTTGCATCTCTTCCTTGCCGTCGCGAGTGGTAGTGATGTTGGCAAGCTCATCGACAAGAGCACGTGTAGCGTCGACAAACTTGTTGAAGGCTGGCGACGTCCAATTTGGGATCAGGGCTTGGTGGAGGGCAACGATGTGACTGTCGTTGCTGGGAGTTGAGAGCGAGGAGCTGAAGGACGCGGCGTACTGCCAGGCAGAGCGATAGCACTATGTCGTCAGCTCAGCTCGTCAGTGAGTCAGCAGAAGCAAACGTACGTGCTCGGTACCCCATAGAACGACCATACCCTCCAGCAGGGAGGCACTGGAGCTACTAGCGCTCACAAAGAGATCTTGTAAAGCGCGCGTGATGGGAGACGGCGGCTCATTGCTCAGCGCAAGGCCGTACTTAGTCGCCGTGATCTCGAAGAACTGCATCTCACGGCGCATATTGTTCAGCGCTGAGATGAGAAGGTCCATGGTCCTGTACATGGGGTGGAATTGCGAGTTCTGTGTCTGCGGTAACCTAATCTTCGCCAGCAACTGGCCCACGAATCGTATGTATCCCCTCGCATAGTGCCCATCCTGGACCAGCCATTGCGACAGCGGTCCTGCTGCCAGCGACCCACAGCCAGCATGGGACAGAAACGGTTGCTGTGTCGCCTGAGCAAAGGGACCTGAACAAATAGCGAGGAGGTGGTTGGTCAGGGAGGGCGCTTGGTGCTGCTGTTGCATAGGATGAGGCGCAATAGGCTGGCCATCGCGAGCACGCTTCGTATTGGGGCCGCGGCGATTTACCTGGAGATTTGGATTTGGTTGCTGGCCGTTCAATATGGCACTCGGTCCTTGCGAAATGTTTGGCTCGGCCATGGCTTGGCTACTCTGCGTCGCAAGAAGATGTGCCTGCGCGTCAGGTGAATTAAGATAAGCCTGGCACTCCTGGAGATGCTCAATCTGTCTGGTGGTGTTCTTCGCTCTCACGAACCCGCAGTGCTGGCATCTCACTTTATTACACTTTGAGGGCGTATCTGCATCTTGGAACTCTACAAAGGCACGGCGGATGTCCGGATTCGCGTGTCGGCCCATTGCGGTCGGCGTTGAGACGCTGCCATTGCTGTCAGCGCACTGCGGCACATAGACGCGATCTCAAGCTGCGGAATCGCGGTCGTAGTGTAGGGTGTATGCAAAGCGTGTATAGTGGGCCTCACCTTGAGTAAGCTGTCTTGATCGCTGTGTATCGTACTGTATTGTTGGAGGCAAGTCGGGTTTCCGCCCGCGTTTTCGCCCGCAGATTTCATGACTAAGGCCGCGCCTTGCCTGTTTTACACTTTTCGATAGGAACGGCAAGAACACGACTGCATCTTCAAAAACTTCCAACACGTCGCCTGCGTCGAAAAGGATAGCTCAGCATGCGTCTCGCAAACGAAACGGTGTCTCCGTCGAATAACCACGAGGTAATTCTACTCGACGTGCAAGGCCTTAGCCTGAAGAGCGTTTCGAAACCGTTCTGTTCGATAAGCAGAAGCACCGAATCCGGCAGCAGGGTCCTGAAATGTTTCCTGGCCATCACTCGGCGGTAATCTTCGCGCATCATCAGCCGAAACAAATCCTCCAACGTCAAAGCCAGTGAACCAGCTGCGGATCGCTCTAGCGTGTATTGGTTGATACATGCGCTACCGAAGACCATTGACGTACAGTTTTTGCTGTTGAATTTGGCTCAGGCCGGTTATGCACACGGTCAGGCACTTGTTTGGAGTCTCAAGCAACGTGTTAGTATGGGGTTGCAATACACTGGAAAAGAGCAAGCGTGCAAACATTCTCTTCATTACTGTGCTCATTATCTTCCTCCTTTTCGTCACATCCGAGTAGTGTCACTTTGCCCAGATAATCAGGCTGGCCGTCCGGTAAGCAATTTGGAGAGACTGAACCATCAGTACACCTTGAACCTACGCCATTGCACGATAAGATTCCTTTGTAGCCGGTCAAGCCGAGCGTTATGCTTCTCAATTCCGTGGAGACTCTGACTGTATCACTTAAAATGGTCCGGAAGACTCGCAACCAAAACTATGACCGCATACAAGAATCTACAGGGGGCAGCTCTGACGTTGTGTCGTTTGCTCAAGCACCAACAAGCAACGGTCAAGTGTAGTACCCATCAAGACCAAGTATTGAGCAGGCAGATAGCTCTGCCTTGACACCATTCTTCTCCCTACTAACACTCCTCTCATTTCTCTACTCTGTCTTCTCACTCACTCCCAAAGTTGAAGGCAAGCAATATGAATAAGGTTTCCTTTGAACAAGAAAACTGCTCCTCTCAAATCACACCTTGAACACTACATCTCTTCAACCGTGCGTCTTTACATAGGTCGCAACGGCACGAAGTGTCTCGTGCTTAGATCTATTTGCACTTTCATGCACTCGTCTCAGCGGAAGCATTCCGTACAGCCGTCACTCAGCTCTACCGTACCCGCATCACAGCTTCAGTCATATGGTGTCTTGAATCGCATGACTGCGTCTATCCACCCACACCGCCCTACTCGCAGCCTCGGCATCAGCACCTCAAGCTGATCACGACGATCAGTCCGCATCCAGCGCCCTGCGTTCTGCCCGACTCCCCCAAAGTCTACCCCACAACAAGCCACACCGCTGATCCAGCACATCGGTCATGTGCTCGTGACCTCTGACCTCACCAACTAGGCAACTCCACGAGAACAACCTCACGATGCAAATTCCCCCCGAACCCCGGCTTACAGTTACACATCACATCGCGTTGAGTGACTGCCTGCAGGCGCCATGTTACACCGGTCGGCGCGCACATCAGCACGCCTCACCCGGCGCATTGAGACCCTGTGCACCACCGACATCATCGCCGCGAGCTGGCAGGCCTCGCAATTGCTGCGTGACACTCACGACAAGCACAACCAACAAAGCGCGCTGTTTGCAGCAAAGCAAAGAAGTTCTCCGCCACGAACTACTGAGCTCGCCGGCTAGATAGACTGTGCTCGTCATACCTACCTACCGCGTACCCACAAGTCCCTCCGCACAGCGCATCATATGCAGTGGTACATCCATCCACTACCACCCGCCTCCACATCCACCATCCCGATCCAATGCATCACATGAAGCCTAACAAAGCTCACGAGATTTGCCCCCCGACGAGTCGCTCGTATTGCGGGAATAACGGGCGTCCGGTACTGCAAGAAAGGCGCGATGAAGCTTAGCCCAAGCATATCGCGGGGTACACATCCCGCCCCGCATCCTAGAGAACCTTCTGCCTCGCGCGCGGTCACCAGTCAGTCAGCCAGCCTCGACGTAGCAAGGTAATGTGGCAACTTGCAGTTGCTGGCGCGCAGGGCTTACTTGTTACTTCTCGGCAGGCAGGCATGACGACGGGCCGGCAGATATTCCTTACCCAGTAGCATTCCCTCATTGGACGGTTGCGGACTGCTGACTAGGTGGAAAACTTGAAGTTGGACGGGAGATGAGGATCTGCGTGCGCTTGATGATGATGACTGTGGATGGGGCTCTGAAGATCAGAGCAAGTTCCCCGCGATTTAGTTCTCCGCTGTGACAAGTGCAAATGCGAGTAAGCTCTGTAAGCTTGGGAAGCATGGGCGGGGGGTTGCGGGGTCTTGAAAGAGTTCCACGGCGCGACAAGGAGAAATGAGTTTGTTGTGCCAATTTGCGATATACCTGATTTCCCAGAGTATGAACGGGAGCCAGCATGCGCGTACCTCTGCTGAACGCACGATGTTGAGAGATTGCGAAGCCCAGCTCCTCGCGTTCTGGAAGCCTAAACACAGTGACGTTTAAACCTTCCAGAACGCCGTCCTCCACAACAGCCCAAGGTCACCAACCCACATTCGCGCCGCGTGAGCACCGTCCGTCGCGTTCATTCGTCGCTTTTCCGTCACCCTGAGCCACGCGCTGCTGATCGCACCACGACCGTCTGAAGCAACGTCACCAATCAGCTGTGCGTACCTGAGCTACGCACAGCCCTTGCCTTAGTCATCGCGTGCCGGTGTTACACCACGCTCGAACCCTGCATGCACCGACTGTTTCCGCAAACCCAGGAGGGGCGATCACAGTCCGGAGAGCTGCGGTTTCGGGGCTAGAGGCTGTGCTGTGTTTCCCGCCGCTGCGTCACTTCCGAAGAGTGACTTCGCATGCGGTGTGTGATAGGTTGGGTTTGGAAGCTTCTTCCCTGGCATAGCTTCGCTGGCAGAATACTGAGCTTCTGACGATCTTAATCCATGGCTCCACGAGACATGTGTTTGCTGTCGTGGCGGATGACGGGAGGAAGATCCCAGTTCCTCACTCTGGGTGGACCCTCGGGCTTTCATGTGGGTTCAGGGTTGGGGGTTTTAAAGTCGTGCGTGTCCCCGGGTTGGCTGCGTGGATACATATTTCTGAGTTGCTTGAGTAACCTCTCTCCCTGTCCATAAATCTAATCCAGAACGCTGGATGTCATTGTAACGATAGCTTGTTAGCTGTAACCAACCGAAAACGACAATATGGTCGGACATTGGCGCGCGGCTTTGGCTGTAGGCCTACTTGCTCTGGGCTCAAATGCCTCCCCATTGTGAGCCCTCATCGTTTCAGTTCAATGTCGTGGAAACTGACAGCTACGCAGAGAAACTGAGAATCTTGCAAAGAGAGCACCGCCCTTTGACTACAACGGCCAGAAAGTTCGCGGCGTAAACACAGGTGGTTGGTTCGTTCTTGAGCCGTGGATCACCCCAAGCATATTTGAGGGCAACTCAGCAGTAGACGAGTGGACGCTCACCGAGATGCTCGGCAAGGATGCCGCAAAATCGAAGTTGCAGAATCACTGGAACTCCTGGATTACACAAGACGACTTCAACCAGATGGCAAAGGCTGGGTTGAACCACGTGCGTATCCCAATTGGGTATTGGAGTGTCATCGCGCGTGATGGCGAGCCGTACGTGCAAGGAGCGTATGACAAGCTCGGGGAAGCTCTTGATTGGGCGAGCGGTGCCGGGCTGAAGGTCATGATCGATCTACACGGTGGTAAGTACTACGAGCTTCGTGTCATCGGTTTTTGCTGACAACTGTAGCCCCCGAATCGCAAAATGGTTTCGACAACTCGGGCAAATATGGTAATGTTGGCTGGACACAAGGCGACTCTGTCGACCACACCATAAAAGTCCTGAACAAGATTCGCGACGACCATGCTTCGCACCCAGCAGTGTCGGCGATTCAGCTCCTGAACGAACCACTCGGCTCGAACCTCGACATGAACACGGTCCGTCAGTTCTACATGGATGGTTGGGGTAACTTGAAGGACTCCAACGTCGCTGTTACTTTCCACGATGCGTTCCAGGGCGTCACCTCCTGGGGCAACTGGGGTGCCGGCATGTGGAACCTTCTCCTCGATACTCACCATTACGAGATCTTCACCACTGATGCTGTAGCCATGAGTATCGACGACCACATCAAAACAGCTTGCGACTTCGGCAATCAGATGGCCAGCACCGGCAAGTGGACGATCAGCGGCGAGTGGACTGGCGGTATCACCGACTGTGCGAAGTGGCTGAACGGCAAGGACAAGGGCGCGCGCTACGACGGCACCTTTGGTGGCGCTGGCAAGGTTGGTGACTGTACTGGCAAGTCGACTGGCTCTGTCGCTGGCCTATCTGAAGCAGACAAGTCGAACATCGGGCGCTTCATCGAAGCTCAGCTTGACGCTTATGAGAAGGCCACTGGCTGGATCTTCTGGACGTGGAAGACGGAGGGTGCGCCTGAGTGGGACATGAAGGACTTGCTGGCAAACGGTATCTTCCCGTCGCCGTTGACAGCACGAAAGTGTAAGTGCTCTTCCCCATACGTTGCTCGGGGCAATGACCTCCAGACATGGTACTGATGTTTCGCAGACCCTGGCCAGTGCGGCTGAACAAACACGGCGATGCTTGTCTGTCAGCCTCGAAACCAAGATGCTCCCTGCTCTTCCGTTTGAATGTTTCACGCTCGTTCCTAACCCAACGTTATGATGTCATGAACCTGCTTCGAAGATACCCTGTTGCGCTCACTCGCTAGATGCGACTTGTTGAGGAAGTCTGTCACGTGTAGGGTCTGTGTTAGATGAAGACGGGTGGTTGTCGGCTTTAAATGCGGCGACGTACGTAGTCGCAATCAGAGGACGATATGATAATCGCCCAAGAAGACTGTTGAACCGTTGTGAGCGCATTTGAGCCGGCAGTTGCAGTGCAATTGGTAAGAGAGATGAGCTTGGTGAAGGGCCTGTCGCGGCGTAATGATGCAAATCTTGGCCCTTGCGAATCGCACCACTCTTCATCTCCGTGCTGCTGACCGGGCCGACAACGCGCATTCGATGCATCGGAAAATGGTGATGGCAAGCATTGTGCTGCAAGCGTCTAGAACATGGAGGATGCACTTCCCTGCTGACAGGCGCGGTTGCAGCACTGTGTGTGTGACACAAAGGGTCCCCCTATCGTCTTGGGTGGTGGGTGCCTGGAAACAACCACTGATTCTGCGCTCAGGCCGTGTCCAGAGCTCCTGAGCTAGGCAGCACGGCATCGATCACGTCCCACTGTGATGCGAATCTGGAGAAGCTGTCGTATCCTGTTACAAGGTAATCTATTTTACCACGTTCGTCCTCGATGTGCACGCCCTCGCACTCGCACTCTTTCTGCGCCTTTTCTTTTCATCAACCGCCGTCCGCGCGAATATGCAGCCACACGGGCTGGCACAGCGCTGCTTTCAGCAACGGGCTTCGAGGATTCAGGCCTCCTTCTCCTGCGGCAGCGCAATCTCAGGCCGAAAATAGAGTCCAAGCGATGGCTGTTGCTGAAGCCGCCGTGAATCAAGAAGAGCCAAGGAGCCAATCATGGGTGCACAAACGATGCCCAGTTCCCCTACGCCAGTATTGTTTGGGCATGTGGCGTCGAGTAGGAGCAGAAGCAGCTAGCTGCTAGCCAGGTACAAGCTTGGCTTTCGGCGGGTCCAGCAAATTAGATGCGCGCGCAACGGCGCTAAGCCAAAAGCCTAATCACCGGTCAAGAATCAATATAACCTCGCTGCGCCCGTCTGCCTGAACTGCTTTCGTCTTCTTTTGCCAACACCGACCTTGAGGAATTTGTTCCCTGCCGCTCTTTAAAGCACCAGTCATTCTTTTCAAACCCCACCACCAACCAGTACACTCACTACCTTAATCGTCGCTTCACGCACGTTAATTACATAATACCCACCATCAACATGTTCACCAAGGCCTCCATCGTTGCTCTTTTCGCCAGCGTTGCCGCTGCGCAGCTCCACGCCGCCGTTGGCGAGCCCTCTGGCAACCCCATCACCCGTCCTTTGAACGAGGTAAGCATTTCTGACAGCGACGACCATGTTGAAACAAATCACTGACCCCTTTCTCAGGTTGTCCCTGCTTGCAAGGCCTTCACCATCACCTGGCAGCCAACCACCACCAACACGGTCTCGCTCCTCCTGCTCCGTGGCCCCTCCACCAACGTTGTCCCCATCCAGACTCTCGCTGAGGGCATCAACAACTCTGGTTCCTTCACCTGGACCCCTGCCTCCACCCTTGAGGCTGATGTCACCCACTACGGACTCCAGCTGATCGACGACGTCAACGGCCAGTACCAGTACTCCACCCAGTTCGGCATCTCCAAGGACGACTGCTCCGTTGTCGTTTCCTCCAGCTCCGTTGCCCCCGCTTCCAGCTCTGTCCCTGCTGCTAGCTCCACCCCTGCCGGTTACCCCGTTGCCTCGTCCACCCCGGCCGGCTACCCCGTCAAGTCCAGCTCCGCTGCCGGCTACCCCGTCGCCTCGTCGTCGGTTGTCAAGCACTCGAGCGCTGCTCCCTACCCCACCACTGTCAAGACCGTCAGCAGCGCCCACGTCGCCAGCACCGGCGCCCCCAGCTACAACGGCACCATCGTCCAGCCCACCGGCTCCCTGACGGTCCCCAGCTCGCTCCGCCCCTCTGCCACCGGCGCCGGCAACGGCACCAGCTCCGCCACTCTCCCCGAGTCCACCGGTGCTGCTGGCTCCCTCAAGGCTGGTCTCAGCCTCGTCGGTGCCGCCGCCCTCGCTGCGCTCATGTTCTAAACAACTCCCTTTTGCGCATCTGTGTTTTCATAAAAATGCATCGGAGCTAATTGGGATGTCAATAATGTCATGATCTTGCGTTCGGTTCTGCAATTTTTCTTTTCTTCTAAGATACTCCTGGTGTTGATTAGGGTATATACCACCTCTTTTGTCTGGTTGCCGTTTGCGACCCACGGTGGCTGGGTTCGTGTAGATAGTCAATGCCATCTGCACTGCATATCACTGAACAACATCTTCCCCTCTCACATGCAACGTGATCTTCATCGCTTTCATCACCACATCATCTCCGCCCTGGACCCTCGACCCTGACTCCTCTAACCCTTCCGTCGTCATTGTTTGCATCCACATTCCACACCTCCCCAGCCACAACATGACCCTCGCAACGCACGCACGCACGCATGCATGCAGCGCATCTGCATTCCCCGGCTTACCACTGCCGGAAACAATGTCGCATGATGTCGCAATATAGATTCTCGTGCGACAGAAGGGTATTTTGGTCTTGACGGCCTTGGCATATTTGCGAAATACTGATACGGATACGGGCGAATGGAACGCATGTCGGTGGAAAGGTAAACTACCTCGCCACTTGTTCGTCTCGCCGCGACGTTGGCTCTGCCAAGCACCTTGCGAGTGGAGCGTGTCTGCCGCCCGCAGTGTTGTCTTGGTTCGAGATACAATTCGTGTTTGTGAAAAGGAAATGAGCATTGATGCAGTGTGGTTGGAGGACAAACGAGAGTATTTTACATGAAGCTGTACATTGAAGATGCTAAAATAACAAACACACAGGTCGCTGCGCACTCACTGGTGCAGCATACGCCTTTGAAACCCCTATTGCGTCCATCTGTACTGATATCATCCTTGACTCTTCCTCGTCATTTACTTCCTCCTGTTCTGACTCATGGCCAGGATCTGAACCATCCTGACGAAGATGTTGATAAAGTCCAACTCAAGATGGATCGACTCGTTGACGGGGTCCTTAGCCATGAGACCCTGCTCGGCCATGCGTGCGTGGTGCAGCACCTTCTGCACGTCGTAAAGGGTGAAGCCACCGAAGACAGCGAGGCCACCGTACAGCCAGATGTTCTCAGTCCACATCAGGGTGCGGGCAGCAGTAGCAGGGATGACCATGGGGGCGAGACCAGACAGGGCAACAATGGCAACACCCGCAAGGAGGGGACCACCGAGGTACATGTACTTGTCGGTCTTGGCGGTGGCGCCGACGAATGCGAGCGAGCCCATCAGACCGGCTGTGTAGAGACCGGCGCGTGCGAGGATGGCAGGGTGCATGAAGAAGAGAGGTGCGAGGAGAGCGGCCTGGGTAACGTTGAAGGCGGACCAGAGGGCGTACTTCTGGACGTAGCTGGTGCTGTTAGTACTCACACAGAGTTGCATCAAAGGTAAATACTCACTTCTGGGGGTTGGTGGCCATGGTGCCGTACATAGTTCCAATGCTAGCAACAAGACCAACACCCATGACCAGCCATGGGTTAGCAGACATGAGCCTGAAAGACCAGCCGTTCATGTGCATAGCGCGGGCAGCAATACCGATCATGCCTACACCGAGGCCGGTGTGCATGAATGTGTCGTTGAGGTAGGCGCGCTCGAAGGGCGGCATGCCGCCATCCTCTCGTGTCTCGCGGTTGAAGATCAGGTTGATGCCTAGGAGTGTCGCGCCGAAGATGCCAGCGCCATACAGGAGACGTTGTCGCGCATCGCCTTGCGCGAGAGGGTTGTTGTAGGCAGCCTGCTGGTACGAGCGGCGGAAGGTCGATTGGAACTTGGAGACATTGGTGGCGGTGGTGAGGGTGGGTGCTTTCGACTTGAAGAAGTGCGGGTGCTGCTTCAGTGGCGTGTTGTGGAAGGCGCGCACCGAGAGCTGTGATGTCTTCGTTACCGACTGCTTGATGGTCGCTGGGATGGCGAAGGGCCGCCGTAAGAGGAACGCCATGGTTGTGGTTGTGGTTTGGTTGTGAGGGAAGACGCTGAGAGGCGGAGGTTCGACGGTATTTGATGACGTCCCGGATCGTGGAAGGCGCCAGAAATGGTCAAAGCTTCTTAACCCCGATGGCAAGGACGGACGAATTGCCAACGCCATCAAACTCAGCATGCCTCGTGCACATCATCAGTGACTCGAAGATTCTCTAGGCAATTCCAGAAGTGCTACCTCACTGCCTCTCAGACATCAGAACGTACCTAGCCATTACATTCTGATTCCTTGACATGCCTGCTGCTACATGTGCAGCAGGGGCTGTGGTCCGAGGAAGACAAAGCATAGATTCGACTGAAATACAGGAAGACAATATTTTCGAGATTCCAATTAATACAAAGGAAGACTCACAAGCACGCATGCTGCAGCACGGTTCGCATGTCGTGTGTCTTGATGTTCACCGGTCGCCCGAGAGTTGCTGCCTGAACGTGGCACTACAAGGTCGGCCTTCATCAGGTTTTACTTACTTCAAGCCGCTCATTCATACGTCCGCATCACAATTCAACCATGGGCGATACTTCAAGCAGTCCTAAAACAAATAAACAGCAACCAGCAAAGACATTGAAAGCCTCAATCACATCAAGATGCACCCACAAGATAGCTTCAGTCTTTGCAAGACACGCTCGTCGAAGTGGTCAAGGACCGGCAGAAGGGAAGGGTGTGGTCGACTTGTCTTCGTCCGGCTACGATGTTATTCGAACCATTCCAGCTCGCCTGAAATCTGCGCAGGGGACCGATACGAGCAAGAGGTCTACTCCGTTCCCTTTCAGCCACCTTCCTTATGACATTCGTGCATTCATCTACTCCCATCTCGAGACCAGACCACCAATCGCACCGAAACTCGAATGCCTGGGCTTCTATCTGTCGTGCCGGCAGTACAACTGTGAGATCGAAGAGTTTGCACGCGACAGACTGAGGACACTCTTTGCGCAGATTGAGGATGCATCGAGCATTGGAGTAGTCATCAGGCACAGCTCAGATGAGTTACGAAGAATCACTGTTGCTCTTTCGTGCGCTGCTTTCGATGATTTGGCTATGTCGTCTTTACATCCCAAATGGAAACGAGAGGTTCTCAGCGCTCTGCATCCGCTCTTTGCTTATCCTTTTGACACACTACACATCGCAATCTCTGACAACCAAGTTCCCGCATCAAGTAACCATGGAAACGCTCCACGGATCACGGGTGATCTTGTTGAAAGTACGTTGCGTGACCTAATACGCGACCTCAGCTCCATGGTCGTCGAATGCTCAAATGTATCCAATGATCGGGCGAACTCCACGGATAACGAACAAAGCAAGATCGAGAAGATCTTCAAGCCTAGAGTCACAGAAGAGGACCCGCCATTTCCTAGCGCTGAAATCAGAGCCAGACGAATATGCCTGTCGTGGGATAGCCGACCATTTCCTCGCGATGAGACTCCACTGAGTGGCCGGATCGTATACACCGGCCCTTCTCTCCTGCAGGCTTTGGAGAACTCCAATCCACTTCATCCTACCAATCGCCACACAGACATGATCTACGAGCTCAGCAATGCAGAACACTCTATCGGCGAAATCGGCATCGTATCCCCAATGCGGTGGCCGCTGCACAACACTTCCAGACCGTCGATCAAACACATGGCAAACACGTTCGATCTCCATCGAGGAGCGATAGTCTCGAGCAGAGGGTTAGCGATGCATCTCGAGCAGGGGGTTTCTGGTGTCAGGATCCAGAAACTTGAAGATGAGGAGGAAAGGAGACACAAAGCAGCTGTGGAGCAGAAGTTTGAGGACGACGTGTTCATGGCGTCTATTGAGGAGGGGTATTTTCCTGATTAGTTGTCGTTTAATTCTTTGCGAGTAGTTTAGGGGTCATTTCGCCTCGTAGAGATACTAGTATCAAGCGCTCGTGTATCTCTTTGTCAGTACGTCGGTATGAAAGAAAGGGTTCATCAAAACAACCCTCATGAATAGAGATACCAAAAGCGAAAGCAGTTTTTATATACTGCCCAAGCATGTGTAGCTTCGCAGTTCAGCGAGCAAGCGAGACCGAACACTCGAGTACTTGCACGTTTATGTACTATATTGTGTCTCAGTACTTGGGTCATAGAGACGCGAGTACTGTAGCCTTCTGGTAGTAAAAATAGTACATACTCGGACAAGTATTTCTCTGCATAAGCTTGAGTCATGGAGACGCAAGTACTTGAGCGTTCGTGGTAGTCATTAAGCGTGCAGGTAAGACAGAAGACAGAATTGCTGAGCGTTCTGTCTTACTAGCACGTTCTCCTTTTTACGAACGCTCAAGTACTTAATGGTTTATGATTGCATTTCAGACTGCACAAGTTGCGTTGCAATTGAGCAACAGCAGCATTTACGCGCACAGACTGATCGCCATCGCCTATCCGAACGTTTACTCAATACCATCGAGCAACTACCGTACCTATCATGACTTCTCAATCCTCCGGAGGCGTGCCCGACGCGACAGCCTGCAGTAGCCGCGATCTAGCCAGCATGACAGAGAAAAATTTCAATGCATGTTGCATCGAAGGAGCGTAGAGACCGCATTTGTGCAGCAATTGTGGTGGGAACCGCCGTCCAGCGAACCTGTGGACCCTCGTCGTTAAAAATTCTGTCGCGCCGACCCTGGTGCGTCTTCCGCGGCTGACTCGTGCAATTATTGGCTGGACAGGCGGGAGAGCTATCGTACGCCAATCAAGCTGGAGATATCAACACGATGATAACGAGTCTGCTGTCGCAATGAGGTGTTGTAAGTGGTACAGACAGAGGAGAAGCTCGACGATGAGCTCATGGTAATGGTCAGCTCGGCTGGCGCGTTGTAGGTGCTGCGGAGAAAAAGCTTGGTAGGACGTGAGGTGTGATCATGCGTCCACAGATCTCGGCGCCTCATGCGGAAGCAGCCTAAGAAGCACATAGCCCTGCATCTCCGCTCTCCACTAGGTATGTGAGGGCTTGCATTGCGTATATAGGACCCTTGGACCTCGCTACTGGGGCTTTTCACTTTTTCAAGATTCCACCCTCTATAGCTTTACAAACTGCACTGCTGTCAGATACCTCTGTACTGCGCTGCGGTTTAGCTTCGGGACCACGACGTCATCCGGCTTCTATTGCCGGCCAGCTTTCCCACCACCAGGCACCTCTTTGAGCACGCGCACAAGTTGAGGCTGTCATTGTAACGCAACGGTGCGTTGCAGTCTAGCTACACCGTCGCAACTTTTTAGTCCCTAGAGAAGACAGAAGATCCAAGTTGTGCATCATGTCTCTCTCCGAGCGCCTCACGACGATGGAGGAGTACCAGCCATGGCGTGCGCCGGGCAGTCGCGATTCCTCACGCAGCCGCAAGATGTCGTTCAATCCAGTCGGGACGTGGACCGAAGCTGCGGGGGAGGTGCAGCCTGTTGGCGCTTTCGAGGTGCCCAAGTGGAAGAGGTGCCGTGAGTACAGGACCCTTTGTGCGACGCGGGGAGCCGGCTAACTGATGTGCAGTGCAGGTCTTCTGTGCTTGTATTTACTGCCTTCTCGCCGCTGGTGTCGTCTTTGGATACGCGGCGATTAAGCCAGTATTGCTGGAAGAAGGCGTGTACAGGAACAAGTGCTCGAAGCAGGAATTGAAGGACGATGTACCGGTGTGCTACGAGCAGGAGCTGAGGTTCGTACATCGAGGTCTTAAGAAGAATACTACTGATTCGAACTCCAGGCTTAATCTCATGTTCACAATCGCCGCTGTCTCTACAAACGTCGTTGCACTGCCCGTTGGCACAATACTAGACCGCTATGGACCTCGCGTATCCGGAATCATCGGGGCGATATCGATCACGGTAGGATCGCTGCTCTTTGCATTTGCAGCTCAATTGCCGTTTGATGCGTACATTCCCGGATATCTCTTCCTGGCACTAGGCGGACCGTTCGTGTTCATTTCGTCCTTTCAACTCAGCAACACTTTTCCGCAGTACTCGGGCTTGATTCTGGCTCTCCTTACTGGCGCATTCGACACTTCGAGCGCTATTTTCCTGTTCTACCGCCTGATCTACCAAGCCACGGATGGCGCCTTTACTCCTAAGAAGTTCTTCCTCGGATACCTTGTGGTGCCTGTCTACATTCTTCTGGTCCAGGTCTTCTTCATGCCCTCGACCTCGTACAAGACAGTCGGCGAGCTGGTTACCGAAGTAGAGGATGGCAACAGTGTCCACGACTCAGATGATGAGATCGAGGACCAATCTACGGTTCAAAGCTTACAAAACGCACGGCGCGCACACCGAGACAGTATTGCCAGCGAGATTACAGCCCTTCTGGGTACAAAGGACGGTGCAGATCAAGCTAAAGAGGAGGAAAAGAAGCGAAACAAATCAGGCGTGTGGGGCGCTTTGCATGGACGTACTGCCGCAGAACAGATCAGAACGCCGTGGTTCATCCTCATCACCCTGTTCACGGTGCTGCAGATGACCAGGATCAATTACTTTGTGGCGACAATCCGCTCGCAGTACACATACATCTTCCACGACTACGCAAAAGCCGTCGAGATTAACAACTTCTTCGATGTTGCGTTGCCGGTGGGCGGCATCATCTCTATCCCATTCATTGGACTGATCCTGGACAACACCAGTACGACCTTCACTCTGTCGCTGTTGGTCACCATCGCAACCTCGATTGGTGTTCTGGGCGTGATACCTGAGACCTGGGCAGCCTATGGAAATATTGTGCTGTTCGTGCTGTACCGACCTCTATACTACACTGCAGTCTCGTGAGTGCCACATTTTTACATTCTAGAAAGCTGCTAATGTCGACAGTGACTACTCAGCCAAAGTCTTCGGCTTCGCTACCTTCGGAAAGGTCTACGGTCTGATCATCTGTTTAGCCGGCATTCTCAACTTCTCGCAATCTGCCCTTGATGCCGCAACACACAAAGTATTCAAGAACGATCCTGTGCCTATCAATGTTATTTTGCTAGGCCTCGCGCTGCTTGTTGGCATCGCGCTCGTGGCTTTTGTCTTTAGGAGAAGCCACAAGATCATGAGGGAGAACATCGAAGAGGAGGCTGAGGAGGCAAGCGAAAGACTCATGCCTGGTGTCAGTGTCGGTGTACAAAACTACGGTTCTGTCACTGCGAACGGCAGTGAAGCGAGCCCTAACGGAGAGGAAGAGAGGAGGGGACGCACCATATGATTGGAGGAAGAGTTGGGAACGGACAGGGCAGCAAACGAGCGAGCGATTTGTGCACACTCACACGACTGGTGCATTTATACGGCTGGGCGCATTGAAATTTGCATTCGCGCATTCAGCGTCTCACAGCGTGGCGTCTGGTGGTCTCTTTTCGGGCGGCATTCCCTTCCAAAATATGTTCTCCGTGCAGTAACAGCGAGTGAGCGCAGTTGGTAAACCTGTCCCTTAGCCACGGCGTCGCAGCAGATTGTATATATCGCGATACAGCCACAGGACAGCAAGGTGTACAGACGAGGTGTCAATGACTGGCTTTTATTGATGGTTACAGGTATTTAACCGCAACCGCGTCCTGCAAGAATTCTGCTCCACGAGAATATCGCATTGGTATCTTGGCATAGTGCATCCCCTCGTATTGTGGGTGTTTACCACGGCACGTGTCGAGCTCGGCGGGACACCTGAGGCTGACTGCAGTCGTATCTTTTTCTTCCGAACATACCACCGTACGATAACAAGCACACACCCGAATCCTTCGCTGTGTCGCTCGAAATTTTTTGCTTCAGGCGTCCAAATCCTTACGACGCGCCAAGATCTCTCTCTGATATTGTTCCACCGACCACAGCAGAGCAGCATACAGCCACAGTTCTAGAACACCAACAGCCCTATGAGCTCCCAGAGGATATTTTGGCAGCAATTGACAGCATTCAGACGCATGATTTTCCTAATTTCTGCACGTCGCCGAATCACAAGAAAGAGATTTTCTTATCGACGTTTCAAACCACGCGGCGACCCACAAAACTGTCGCATGAAACAGGGGCAGACACAACGTCAACATGCGCCGTTATGAACATCCCCATCAAAAGCATAAGCGGATTCTCTTGACAGGCTCAATTCGGATCGCGGCTGTGCAACATGTGGGCCAGGAACGGCATGGCACAGGCCGTGGACTGGCTTGGTCACCGGATCTTGGCTGCCAAAGTCTGCCAGCGGCACGCATGTCTTGACCTGGGCGTCTCTCCTTATCGTCGGATCCTCTTCTTGTTACCTTCTTGTCTGGTGCTTCTTGCGGGAAAGTTCCCTTTTCGTAAATCTGCCTTGGGACTGCTTTTGTCCATGCCATTCATTTCTTGACTAGACGTCGTTACATTCTTTTGGCTCACGAGTCGATTTCGTTCTTTATATACTGCTTGACAGCATCCCGGTTGACACCGAAATCTTGAGAAGAGTTAGCATTCTAGATAAGGGACTCGCTTCCAGCATGCGTTTGCCATCGAACATTGCCCCGCTGGTGGCACTCTTCTTCCCAGAGTCGTCTTTTTTGCACTCAAATTCCACCAACACTATCGAAACGCCTACAACAAAACCCACAGCAACACTGCCAGCGACATTAGCAACATTATCAGCAACGCCGTTAGCGATATCATCAGTAGCATCGTCCGCGACACCATCTGCCACAGCAGCAGCACCAAAAGCCAAGAAACTCCTCTCTACCGCCGGCGCATTTGCGTCCTCTCTCCACGCCACCTACCCAGACCCAGGCCTGGCCCTCTTCGCCGAACCCATCTGGTGGTGGCAGTCCGGGTCTGCTGTCGACGCGCTTCTGACGTACACCTCAACCACAGGAGACTCTCAATATGCGACGCTCCTCTCCAACACCCTCATCACTGAGGCCACCGGCACAAACGACTTCATGACCGTCCACGCAACCGGCAACGACGACCAGGCATGGTGGGCCCTTGCAGCCCTCACAGCCGCAGAAACAAACCTAGCCCCCACCGGCCCCGTACCCTGGGCAACCCTCGCGCAAAACGTCTTCCAAGCGCAAACCACCCGCTGGGACAAAGAAAAATGCAACGGCGGCATGAAATGGAAGATTCTCAAAGGCGACGGCACCACCGGCTGGCACTACAAATCCTCCATTGCAAACGGCCTCTTTTTCCAAATGGCCGCCCGCCTCGCCCTTCTCACTTCCTCGGCAGACATCCAAGCCTGGGCCGAGAAAAGCTACGACTGGACCGTCAGCGTCGGTCTCATCAACCCGCAATTCGACGTCTACGACGGCACCGACGACGCCAAAGGCGAGAATGGCTGCGTGGACGTCAACCACAATATGTGGAGCTACAACGTCGGCGTCTTCATGTACGGATCCGCCGTCATGGCGAAACTCACAGGCGACGAGAAGTGGATGGAGAGAACGAAGGGCTTCATCGCCAGCGCGAAGCGCAACTTCGTCAACGAGGAGACGGGGGAGCTGTGGGAGGCCAAGTGTGAGGGCGATGGGAGCTGTGATTCAGATCAGGTTAGCTTCAAGGGGACGTTGGCGAGGTGGCTGGGTGCTACGGCGCAGCTGCTGCCGGAACTGAGGGACAGTGTGCAGGAGGTTATGGGCGCTGCGTCCAGTATGGCTACTGCTGGCACGACGGACGGGTTGGGAGCTATTGCAGCGTTCAATCTGCTTGAGGCTGTGGATGCGGGGTTGAGGCTTCAGGGTGTGGACGGGAAGGAAGGGACGATTGGCGCGAGGGATGTGAGGAGTATTGCTGGGAGGGTGAAGTGGGAACAATAAGTGACGATAGATGAATAGTAGAGTAATTCTTGATTCACTGTTGCCACATCCTATGAGCAAAACGCAGGCAAGACCCACACTGTGCTGAGATGACCCCACAAGCTTATCTGAACATCTTCTTCCACGTGAGAGGTGTAAAAGATAGATTGAGGCTAAGACATGTATAAAGATAGTGTGCCGAGGCACAATGCGTAAAGATACCCAGTCGTGACAGTCTAATGCGACCCTTCCAGACGTAAATGCCAACATCAACGCTCATGCTCCATACCATGACATATTCTAACCATATGAGATCCTTCTCTCTTCGTGAATCATGACCTTTTGGACGATAATCTATCCCCTTGTAAATGCTTAACGTGTATGATGTATCGAACATCAGATAACAAACTTCTCGCCAACATTCTCCTCAACCTCAACGGTCGTCGTGACCCTGATGTCGTTCTTCCTCGGCAGCCTCCCCATCTCTTCATCTGTCGTACGTTCCGGTATATTGTACTTTTGACACTCCCTCAGTATCGTCTCCTCACTTGCGTTGTCACTGGTCATCTTGACCGTCGTCTGCAGCGCACTAGCACCGGCGCCCATGTAGACTCGACTCCCCGCACTCCCATGCTTAGTAAACCTCTTCGCCACACTTCCCTTCTTGCTGTGTGAGTACTCGTTGAGCTGGTAGCTGCGGCCGCCGCTGCCTCCGCTCGAGTCGCCTCGGGAGCCGTACATGATTCGGACATACAGTGGCCGCAGGACGGGTATACATGCGCAGATTATGGTAAGGCAGATCTCTGATGAGGACCAGAGGAGCATGGGCGACGTGTCGTGCACGTAGTTTGCTTTGCTGCCGAGCGTGCGCAGTTCGACAGTGCGGACGATGGAGCAAGCGCCTGCGAAGACGCCAAGGGAGAGACCGCATGCGATTGTGATCTTCTCTTTGCGTTTCATGTTCAGTCCCATGACGACAGGCCAGGGCAGAATGGCGAGGACAAAATCCATGCTTGCTGACCAGGCTGGCTTGCGTTAGTGGGTCGACTTGACAGAGGGAGCGGCATGACATACCGCCCATAGATAGACCGACGTCGGTGAAGTTGATCGGACAGTGTCCGCCTGGGATGGTCTGGTCCCAGAGGAATGCTACTGGTTTGCACTGGAAGAATAGCAAGGCAGTGGTGATGGTGCAAAAGGTTGTTGTGCTGATGATAACACCCCAGAGAAGAGCGATATGCCACGGCCGTAAGACGATTCGCAGCAAGAAAAGGGCGACAGAGGCTTTCGATGCAGCAATACCCATCTGACCGACGTAAGTATGAGCCGGATAAGGTCTTGTGGAATCTGCACTTACAACACATATACCCTGGCCGATAGCCTCCCAGTAGATAGCCTTCGAGTTATCCAAGCCAAGACGTATGATGTCTTCCGTCTTCTTGCCGACACCATAAGTAATACCAACCGAAGTGGTGGCGATGAAGGCTATGAAGGTAGCCTACGCCGATCAGCAAAGATCCTTACCTGCCTTGCCAAAAAGCAAGAAAAAGGAAAAGAAAAGAGCACGAAGCTGAAGAGCTATAGAGTGACAAGCTTACCAGGTTGATTATCATCATGAGGTCGTCCCACCCAAGACTTCTTATAATGTAGTAGCGAGTGTAGACACGCAGCGCGATGAAGAAGGACGAGATGATAACCTGGAACCACATCACTCCGTTGAGGATTGGCCCGTAGTCTGCAATACCTCCCATGTTGACTGTTGTCGAGCTGGAACTTTCCAGACAGACAAGATTGTGGAGTTCCCCTGCAACAGACCAGTGTGAGGTTCTCCGGTCTTCGTTCAACGACGACAAGAAACTGGATTCAGTTCGTCAAACGTAGTTGTAACCAATTGCTGTTGTAAAATCGGGTACTGAAGGGCTGCTTGAAACGAAAAGGGAGTCGTGTAACTTCTGAAGTGTGTCTTGAAAGTGAAGAAGAAGTAAACAAGATATGCGGGGGTGAGACAGCAATTTGTTCGAAGGTTAGACAGAAAAGTGCAAGTTGATCGGCCCATGAGTGTAACTTGACAGCATGGCACACTTCAATGGGACTCATGGAGTCATCTCATGTCGACTTCACTCCACAATGCCGACGGGCACTAGGCAGATCGTCACCGTCTTTGTTTGTAGCGGGTAGAAGCGCGTCCATTCTCGAAATGACATAGGAGATAGCATGTCGTGCATCTAGAACCTTGCGAGGCGTGCTTTCACACGGGCCCATCCAATGCCACGCGGTATAGCTACATACAATAATAGACAGGGTCCGGATAGGACCCCGAAACGGTAAGTTGCCGCTGGCGGTCCCTGACATGGCACATGAGGCTAAGATGTGATATGTTCGATATGTGATGGCATACTGGTAGGCACATGAGCCGTATCCACGAGATGAGGCATGCCTGCAAGTCAGAACCACAGGCCAGATGCTGCCCTTGTGTATTATACTTCTAAGCCAAACCTAAAGTTGGAGTAGAACATTGCAGCTCTACAACACTCGTTCGGTATTTCTTAACATTGTGCCTAAATCCGGTCAGAGTGCAAACGTTCAGGGGTTGAGGTCTCGTGAGGTAAGTCACAATGTGCGGAGAAGCGCGCACAGCAGTCCACTAGTCCTGACGTATCTAATCCTTCGCGACCAGACTTTGGGATCGATAATTCGACGCTACTGTAAAGGTACGGGGGGCATGCAAATTCTGCTCATATGGCATCTATCATTTGCTCAGCATGTCATAGAATCGCCAGTGGTTTCACGACAGCACATATCGGTACCCAATGACCGATGCGACAATCGCACGCTTGGTCCGTGGTAGCGGCTGCACGGGAGCGGCTCGCTCGTTCCCCGAGCCTTTTGAAGAATTTGTGGGGACTGAGGCTGACATCGGTACGCATGTATGGACGCTGAGATAGCTGCGTGGCTTGAGACTGGTCTGCAGGTCTATATTTGCGACAGAGCCGTATTGCTTGGCCGCAGTATTGACACATGGACGGCACGTAAGTATTGAGGGCCAGGGTAAGTTTGGGAGGGCATCTCCATGATAAAGGGCCGATTACCGTTGTTGAAAAGTGAAGATGTGGAGTAGTAAGTGAAGAGAGCTGCAGGTGGCTAACCCAGGAGAGGATCCTTCCCCGTGACGCCACCTAAGCGAGCCACTGGGCTTCTTCGTCCGCCGCCCCGATCCGCCTCCACTCCACAACCTCACACTCTCAAACACTGTCTTCACGTCTCCCAGATCGAGGTGGTTGACGAACGCTCACCGCTGAACGGCATGCAGACGCCGTGCTACCACACCACGCGCGTGGCAAACGGTTCGGTGCGACTTTGTGCACCTCATGTGTGTACCGTCAAATACGGCTTGATAACCATGTCTTGCGCTAGCGCCTTCCACCGAGATGGCCAGGCCAGATACGAACAGATTCTGTTGCCGCTGCACCGTTTGGTCGGGACACTGGACCTGTTCAACACAAATGAGGTTGAGATGAGACGGAACAACACTCACTGTACCCAACATCAGTCCGCTGTATCCGATTGTGACTGATGATATCTGGATGGACATTGGTTTGATTGAAGGAGCGTCGTCGTTGCAAATCCTGTCCGAGACATGTCTTGCACAAACATTCCTTCCACCATGCTAGTGATATGGCCCGTTTGTGCTCGCTTTTTCCGCGGCTCTTTCTTTTGAATCCTTTCTCTAATCCTTGCAATCCATGCCGTACCTTAAGATCGATCTGCAGGGTCTGTGATCGATTGTCAAGTATACAGGTCACATCCTGCCCTTCCACGTTTTCTCGACATTATCTTCTCGTTTTCGTATCACAACATGGCACTGGCATCGTTACTAGTCAAGGCCCTTAGCCTTGGAGCCATTGCATTGGTCGTCCAGTACATTGTTGCATATCTCAAGTCGCCGCTGAAGAAAATCCCGGGCCCATTCTTAGCCAAATTCTCTAATATCTGGCGCTTCTACAACCATTACGGTCAGACGCACATCGAGACGCAGAAAGAGCTGCATGAGAGATATGGTGACGTGGTGCGCCTCGGCCCGAACACTGTCAGTATCACAGACGCACGTCTGCTCAAAACGATCTACTCCACTCGAGGCACGTTCTTGAAGGTCAGCGATTCAACACCGGTTCATGTTCCTGTACTAACGAATCCGTAGAGCGAATATTACAGCGGTATGGCACAATTGATAACGTTGAGTAGCGTTACACTAATCGATTGCAGTCAATGATGCTCTTCAAAACGGTCATCTCATTCAGAACTTGTTCAGCACACGCAGCAATGAGTTTCATGCCAAGGGCATCAAGCCAATTCAGAAACTCTACAACTTCCAGAGTGCCCTACAGCTAGAGCCTCTTATGGATGAGGATCTGCGCGTGTTCGGCGTTGAGCTCGAGCGCAGGTTCATGACTGGTGACAATGAGGGGAAGCCGTGTGACATTACTGACTGGATCTCGTACTTCGCCTGGGACTTCCTGGGTGATATGACCTGGAGCAAGCGAATGGGCTTCATGGAGCAGGGCAAAGACGTGGGTGGTATGCTTCAGACTGCCGAGAACGTGATGCGCTACTTCTCAGTGGTAAGTTGTGGAGGTAATGTGTGCTCATGCGTATCACTGACAACTGCTAGATTGGCCAAATCCCTGCGATGGATAAGCTGCTCGGAAAGAACCCGCATCTCAGCAAGCTCTATAAATTCGACGACTTCGCAGTCGCTGCAGGCTTCGCCGTGGAGCGCTTCATGGAGCGTATGCAGCACCTGTCCGAATTTAAAGACAAGAAGGACTTTGTCAACGGCTTCCTCGCTGCAAAGAACGAGCACCCAAACCTAGTGACCGACAACGAAGTCATCGGCTACATGATATTGAATGTGCGTTTCCCCCTTCCCACTATCAACACATGCTAACCCCTCCCAGATCCTAGGCGGCGCCGACACCCTCGCAATCAGCACCAAAGCAACCTTCTACCACCTCCTAAAATCCCCCGCCGCAAAAGCAAAACTCACACACGAGCTGCGCTCCGCCAACCTCCCCAGCCCGGCCCCCTACTCAGCCCTCTCCAAGCTCCCCTACCTGGACGCCTGCATCAAAGAAGGCCTCCGCATCCACCCAGTCGTCGGCCACATCCTCGAGCGCGTCGTCCCCGCCGCGGGCCTGACACTCTCAGACGGCACCGTCCTCCCACCGGGCACCATCGTCGGCACGAACCCGTGGATCATGCACACCAACAAGGCCATCTTCGGCGACGATGCCGAGTCGTACCGGCCCGAGCGGTGGCTGCAGAGCGCCGACGAGGACAGCGGCGCGTACGCGGCGAGGATCAAGAAGATGCAGGACGCGGATATGAGTTTCGGCGGGGGAAACCGTGTTTGTCTTGGACGGCCGCTGGCGATGGTCGAGCTGTACAAGGTGGTGGGGTTTGTGTTTGGGACGTACGAGGTGAGTTTTTACTTCTCTGTTCTTTGTTATCCCCAGAGAGAGATGACGGGTTGCTGACGCCGACGTGATTTAGATTGAGCTGGAGGATCCGACCAAGGAGTGGGATCTGCACAAGCAGTGGTTCGTATGGCCGCACGATGTCAAAGTCAAGATGAGTCTGGTCGAGAAGGCGCAGTGAGGCGTGTCCAGCACATGCGACCCCTGTCCCCTATTCCATAGAAATGTAGTTCAGACTTTGTTGCAACTGGAATACTATCTACTCCCCCTCTCAACCTCCATCTCCCTCTCCTTCCCCACCTTCCCATTCCCGCTCCTCGCATCCTCTCGATCCCCCCTGCCCCCCGCACTCGGCATACCCTTCCGCCCCTCCTCATCCGCAACGACCCACTCCCCCATCTCCCGCCGGAACTCATAGCTGTTGTACCACGTCTCGGTCAGCGCGCGCGGGCCGTACTCCTCACGCAGCAGCGTCTCGTACGCGTAGGGCACGGATACCGCCGCGCCTTCGAACATGCTGCGGCGTAGCGGGAAGAGGCTGGCTGTCGTGTAGAGGTGCGTGTCTTTGGTGTACATCTCCGCTGGGGTTTGCGAGAGGGTGTCCTGGGCGGCGCCGCGGGAGAGGGTGATGTGGTGCTGCGAGGTGGGGGTGTGGGAGGAGGGAACGGGGTGGATGGTTGTGATGTCTATGAAGAGGCCGGTGGAGGTGTCGATCCATCGGGCGTCTATGACGTTGTGTTTGTCGGTTGTTGAGGCGTCGGTGTAGTGCGGGTTTACTTCTAGCAAGTACTTTTTCCCCTGCGCTTGTACTGTGCTCCATACCCCGTCTGCGAGGTCGGGAGGCTCGAGCATGTCTTCCATCTCCATCTTCCCCTCCGCCTCATCCACCTGATACCGCGGACGCCGCCGGTCTTGGGTATATGCCTCTGCACCGCTCTCTCTTAATCCCAGCTCCTCAGCAGTGAAAGCGTGCACCGTCATGTTCCACCAACTCCCCAACTCCCTCATCCCCCCCTCCTCAACACAGAAATCCAAATCGCTGTCCCACGGGAACATTGCCCCATTCCACCACCACCCCAGCAGACTCCCGTGCATGATCCACGTACGCACGCCCGCGCGCCGCATCGCGTGCATGTACGACCGCAGCAGGAGGCGCATGTGGAAGGCGCGGGTTTTGGGAGGGAGCACGGCTGCGGCGAAGCGCCCATCGTAGTGCGGGTGGTAGATGAATTCGTGGAAGTACTTTTCGGGGTGGCGCGAGTTGGTGGTTGAGAGGTCGCGTGAGAGGGGCGTGAGGCCGGCCAGGTGGGGGAGGGTTGCTGAGCGCGGTGTGAGGGGTGCGGCGAGGGCGGTTGCTGTGTAGAGGAGGAGCTCGAGGGGGAGCTTCATGGCGTTGGTGGGTTTAGTTGCGATGGGGTGTTGGCTGTTGAGGTGCTGCGCCGTGAGATTGAGTATAAACGCGCAATGACACTCAGGAGAGGAAAAACACCAAAAAAACTACAAAGAAAGCAGCAGACACCCTCAAAGAAAGCGTCAATGGCACCAACTACCCTCACAATAAACCCTCGCTGTAGTTCCGCAGGATGCGCGGCCAGTCTTGGTACCGCGAGGATGACGACTCCCGCCTCGTCACCCACCAACCGCGTTCCTCCATCCGGCTCCGAGCTTACGAGGCTTGATTGCCGCGTCGCAATGCTTAATTTCCAGCGACGTGCAAGGTTCCAGCCTCTGAGGGGTTTATCGTCCGGGGAGATATATGCATGGCATCGAGTGCGGCATTGTGTGTTGGAGTGCTGGTCTGACACGAGGTGATGGGGGGACGAGCCGCTGGAACGAGGATGTGGGAGGAGGGAGGCAAGTCTTGGCGTGCTGTTGGATGTGGTTAACCACAGGCACATGGACTACAATGTCACACCTCGGTTTGTCTGTCTAGAATGACGTGCATATCGTACAACAGATCCCAACACCCTAACTAAACACTGTACGAAACCACCGACCTGCAGACTTCTCTACCGCGTCCAACCAACCCTCAACCATCCACACGGTAACTCCAGAACTCCGTACGCCAATCCTCTCCAAAACCCAAACTCCTAATTCCAAAACCCCAATCTCTAAACTCCTAAATCCTCCCAAATCGACTGAACCGCATACCCCGAAGCCAAGCCAAATCGCAGAGCTACCACGCGAGGAAGCGGAGATAAAGAATTACCAGTTCCTAAGTCCGGAGATGCGGGGGTGAACGTGTGATGATGGAGTCAAGTCAGCAGTGGCTGTTTTGGCTATACTGTACTAGACTGTACACTGAGATGATTGGAGGATGTGAGGTGAGGTGAGGTGAGAGCTGGAGCTGAGGGAGGGAGGACGTTGTATAAAGTGTTTGGGATTTGCACTTGGACTTGGTAGTACTCTATACGTCTACTATAGTGTGTAATACTGGGACTGCGATACGACGCCTCTACATCTACACAGACGACTTCTCTCCATTCTCGACTCGTCCACGACTCCTCGACCACTTCGCAACACCTTCAACCCCACAATGCCCGCAAAACAAACCCTCGCCATCTTCGGCGCAACCGGCAACCAAGGCGCCTCGGTGGCGCGCACCGTCCTCTCCTCCGCCTCGCTGTCACAGCTCTACAACGTACGCGCCATATCGCGCGACCCAACGCACGCCTCGCTGCAACCCCTCGCGGCGCAGGGCGCAGAGCTAGTGCGCGCAGACATGGACGATGCCTCGACGCTGCCAGGCGCGCTAGCGGGGGTAGACACACTCTTCTTCCTGACGACGACGACGTACGATGGAAATACGCGGGCAGTGGAGACGCGACAGGCGAAGGCTGTGTGCAGCGCTGCAGTGGAGGCCGGGGTGTCGTATATCATCTTCAGCAGCATGAGCCACCCGTTTGAGATCAGCGGGGGAAAGCTGAAGAACGTGGTGCATTTCGACGACAAGGCGGAGATTGAGCAGTGGATTCGCGGGTTGCCGGTCAAGTCTGCGTTTTTTGCCCCCGCGTGCTTCATGCAGAATTTCTTGACACATATCTTGCACCCTATGCCTAGTCGGAAGGGCGATGGGAGCTATGTTCTGCCGAACTGTGTTAGGGGGGAGACAAAGGTGCCGTTTATCGACATCTCTGAGACGGGCAAGTGGGTTGGGGCCATCCTTGCGGAGCCGGACAAGTATGCGGGCAAGCAGTTTGCGGCGGCGGCGGAGATTCTCAGTATGGATGAGGTGGCGGCGATTGTGTCGAAGGTGACGGGGAAGGTGGTCAAGTTCCAGAACGTGCCCGACGAGGTGTTCAAGAGCTTTCTGCCCGAGGCGATGCGCGAGCCGCTGTACGAGATGTGGGTGTTGAGCCGCGACTATGGCTACTACGGGTCGACGATGGAGGAGGACGTTGCCTGGGCCAGGGATAATGCGCAGGGGGAGCTGACGGGGCTGGAGGCGTTTCTGAGGAAGCACGAGTACAAGCTGGATCAGTAGTTGTCGCAATAACCATGTCGTATGTTCCTCAAGCCTGCGCCTCAACACCCTCCTCCTTCTTCCTGTTCTTGGCGCCCTTGTAGATCCAGCTCTCGCCCTCTTCCGCACCACCGTACTTTTCTTTCGCCCAGATCAGCGCGTCCTGACCCAGTCCATAGCCCAGCCCGACCACCAGTCCCATTCGTATTGTGCGCGCCGCCGTGCTGACAGGGAACTGGTGCCACGCGCTCCACACGCCGCCCGTGACCATGCCCGCCATGCCGCTGGAGATGAAATCCCTACTGCTCGCGACGCCACGATCGATTTTCTTAAGACTCAGCTCGTCCACGCCCTCCATCTCCTCGATGGTGCGGCCCGCCCTCCACGTGCCGCGGAAGACATCCAGACTCTCCTCGACGACAAAGAACACGCTGCTCCACGCGGCGACCAGGAAGCCCTTGCGCAGTCCCTCGGTGATGCCGTGCTTCATCTTGTAGTAGTTCTTGCTCTTGTGGTACAGGTACCAGCCCGGCTGGGAGATGGGCAGCCGGTGCGCGTTCTCGGCGCGGAAGCGCAGCGCGGCCATGGAGCCGGCTGAGGCGCTGCCGAGGGTGAAGCCGCAGACGAACGAGGTGAAGGTGGTGAGGAGCAGGCGGCGGTCGAAGGGCATGCCGAGGCGCGGGGCGTTTGTGAGGGGCTGCGAGGGTTTGGGCGGTGGCGGGGGGAGGTCGGACACGATGATAGCGTTGGGGTTGGTGGGTGTGATGGTCGCCATTTTGGGTCTGTCTTTTCTTGTCGTGAGTGAAGTTGTAGATATGGTGCTGATATGCAGCAATTGCACAAGTAAGCTCTGCTCGAGCACGTTATGACGGTGACGCGCAAAAACGCCAGCAGCGCAACAAGTCAGACAATAGAGCGGAGTGAAGAAGCTCGAACCAACCAACAACCAACGCTCTCCGCCAAGATCACATGCCCGCGCGCCTCCGCCCCGCGTCCCAGCGCGTCTCCGCCACCGCTCTCGATTCCACCCATCCAAAACTCCAAAACCCCAATACCGCAACACCACATACCACAACACAACACCACACCACCACCCACACAAAGATACCCCCAAAATGACAACACCAACACCTCAAACCTGGACCCTCCGCCTAAAATCCCACCGCACAACAATCCTCCTGCACATCTCCCCCCTCCAAACATTCACAAGCATAAAACACACCCTCTACACCGTCCTCTCAGAAACCAGCCTCCGCGCCACCGCCAACGGCCCGGAGATCCCGCTCCCCTCGTCGCCCGACGAAATAAAATTCGGCCGGCTGATCGACCCTCTGGACACCAGCCAGGGCTTCGAGCTGGGTGCGTGGGAGGTATCCGACGACGACGAGGATGAGGAGGGGAAAGGCAAGGGGAAAGCAAAGGCGAAGGAGATCAAGGAGTGTCCCAAGGGTGCGGGGTTGAAGGATGGGGATTTGTTGGCGTTTCGGTGGGAGGGGGATGGGGGCAGTGATGGGGAGGGGTGGGGGGTGCAGAGTGCGAGTTTTGAGGATGCGTATGG